>PVKB01007344.1:0-37449 GCA_004027205.1 Ctenodactylus gundi | reverse complement strand
ACACACACTCCAAAGCCAGTGCCTCACCTTCTCTACAGGCATGAAGGACCTCTCCTGTGAATTCTGCCTTATCATATAAATGGTGTTGAGTGCATTCTGCTATCCATATCCCCCTCCTACTAAGAAAATACACCGTGGAGCACAGGCTCTGATTGTTTGCGATCCTCTGTAGCTCTGTTTACAGCACAGGTGAGCTGATGCCGATCAGAGGGTAAGTGGAGACACAGAGGGCCACATCTGGACCTGGAGAAGTGAGGCTCTCCTGTGCAGCAGCTGCTGATAAATGACCTCTCACTCATGAGGACGCCTCTGTGATGGCCCAGGCACAGCCAGCTGCCCTCCTACTGCCTCCTTCACTGAGACACACCAGCAGAAGCAGCAGGTGTGACCAGGAGGGCCTTTCAAGGGATGGCCACTGGCCCTCCTGCGTGGAGCTCTTCTGAGGGAGACCACAGTCCTAGGTGGGCTCACAGGGTAGCCCGTGAGCTTGTTTACCACTGTTTTAAAATAAAAATATTCCAGGATTTTTTTTTTCCCATCTGGGCACAACATAGAAGCAAATCTCTACGTGGGCCACCTATAGTATTTATCCCCTTAATCATAAAGATGATCACCTCAATGATTACCTGATGAAGGGTCTTCCTCTTAGCTGCAAGGGACCAGACCCCCTCTTTCAAATTCTTCCTTCCTTCCTTCCTTCCTTCCTTCCTTCCTTCCTTCATGTCTGTCAGTCTTTCTCTTTCTTTCTTTCTTTCTTTCTTTCTTTCTTTCTTTTTCTTTTCTTTTTCACTCACTCTCTCTCTCTCTTTCCTTCTGGTCCTGAACTCATTGTGTAGCCCAGGCTGCCTAGGATTCACCTTACCTCTCTTGCCTCAGCCACCCAGACTGCTAGCCTTACAGGTGTGCACCCCCACAACCACCTATTATGAAGTGCTAGGGGATCAAACAGGGACCATGCTTCTGAGGCCCAAACATCGTTAGTTTAGATAAAGACAAGAAAAATAGTCTCTGTAGATATTTTAAATCGCCGACATCAGGAACACATTATATAGCTTATCTTGCTATCCAAAACTTCTAAGAGAAAAAAAAAAATCAGTGTGGACTCTCATGGTGTCCCCTCACCCACAATGTATTCATCCAGCTTAAGCACACACCCCGTGTGTACATCACCCTGATGCTTACATCGAACTCATTCAGGGCTGCAGCCAGCTCGCCGATGCCCGTGTGGCCTTTGGCTTCGTCGGTGGGCGAGGTAGCTTGAGCAGCATTGGAGATACCAGCGATGGCCTCCTGGACTTGTTTGAACACATAATCTCGATTGGCTCTCGTAGCGGCAACGTCTGGGTGGCGGAGGAAGGCTTGGGAGGCCGTGTAGAGCATCGTGGCATTCTTCTTCAGAGCCCCACGGGCGGCTGCCATCTCGTCCCTGCAGTGGGGGTCCTTCAGCTCCTGGGTGGGAATGGTAAGAACACTGCATGAAGTTTACATGGTATCACTTACCACAAAACTTGGAGTCTTAAGATCTTAGAAGCACCCCGAATTTTAGAAACCATCCTCTATTCCTTGGACTGTTACTAGCTGACAGAGCTTTGCATTTATTGTTCTTTCTACAGGATATTTCTGAGCTTTCCTTGTCCATTCTCCTTGTCACCTGACAAGACTCCATTTACCTGGCATGTCCTCCATCCAGCTGATCCTCCATCCAACACACTAAGCTGTATCCTCTCCTATACACTCCCATAAACCACCCTGTCATGGACACTCACCATACTCTATCACACTGACTCCTTTAAGCACATTTCCCTGAAACTGAATCTCTAACAACAGCAGGGAACCCCATCAGTCTTGTTCACTGACTCCATAGCCATTAGTTCAGTGTCTGGCCCATGACAAGCATTCAATTAACAGTGCTGAAGGAAGCAAAATCTACTAATAATGTGAGAAAGTTGTACAGATCACAGGGTCAGCTATCAGAAGACCGAAAAGCTCAACCTCTGCTTCTGAGCTCCTGCTTGCTCTTGTATTTAATAATAATTACAAAATGGGGAGGGAGAACTGATGTTTTGCTTAATGAATCAATGATGTTTCATTATTATTTTTAAAATAAGCAGCAGCTTTTTAGTTTTACTGCTGCTCTCCCTCCTCCTCCTCCTCCTCCTCTTCTTCTTCTTCTTCTTCTTCTTCTTCTTCTTCTTCTTCTTCTTCTTCTTCTTCTTCATCTTCGTCTTCTTCTTCCTTTCTGCCTCTAGTGGCATCTCAGGAATTGAGTTTAAAAAATAGAAAATAATAGGCTGAAGCTGATTTGTTGAGATGCTGGCATGACAAAGTAGTACCACTCGGGAGTCTATCTTAATCTTTAATGTTTATATAGAGACTATTGTTAAGTAAATGTGTGCATCACTTTTGGAAATGTTAAGGACAGTCCTGCCCTGGGAGAGCCACAGAGGACTGCCAGCTGAGGAGTCCAGAAGTATATAGGTCTAACTTTGAAACTTTAATGAAAAGTATTTGAATTGCTGGGGTTCTGTTCCTATTGCTCATGTGCTGCATGACAGATGAATGACCTTGGGATATTGAATTACATGTTCTTTTTTGTGGGTCAAAATAATTCTGAGACAAGCACATTACATTTGGCATCTATAACTGTCAGGACAAGTTGACACTAAACAATTGACAGAGCCACCAATTTCCTTTGCTAACACCAACAGATTCATGTCAGCCAAACAACCTCAATTTGAGATTATTTAATTTGAGCCTTAGAAATTAAAACCGATAAATAGATAACAGACATCAGAATGTGTTCTCTATGATACAGGATCTGCAAGCAGGTGGGCTCCCCTGAGGAGTTTCAAGGGCCTTACTAACTTTCTCTTTATATCCCTCAGAAATTCTAGTCATAAATATACTTAAAAATAATCTGAATATCAGAGTGGAAAATCTTCCCTGAAAAAGATGTTTGAATAAAGATTTTTCATGCAGAAGAAAAAGAACAGGAAAAAAACTCTAGATGCGGCATTCTGGAGAATTGGTTAACTACTGAAACATTCATTTAATGGACTATAGTTGTAGCTATTAAATTAATTTTCAATAAGAAATAGCATGCATGACATTTTAAGATAAACACAAAAGCATATAATTTTTAAACTTTTAGGCATATTATTATTGTAAATATATTGAAATGTAGAGATAGACAACTACAAGCTGATCTATCAAAATACCAGCACCATTTTCTTTTTTTGGATTAGGATACGGGCATTTTTCTTTTCTTTCTCTTCTTTTCTTTTCTCTTTTTCTAAAATTCCTAGTTTTTTTCTAAATTTTATTGAAAAAGTTTGCACAAACAATTAATTAAAAACAAGGTACTAATGAAATAAAAATAAGCAGCATTTATTGGTGTTCTCACGACCATCCATATTACTCTGACTCTAAAGTCCACCGTGTAACCACGGCCTATGCCTCCACTGCCAGCCAACACTGCTATTTTATCTCACTTTTCAAGGTGGCCATACTACAAACATCTCAAAATCAATACATACCTATATATAAATCTATACATGAAATAAAAATTTCTTTTTTGTGTGTGGTACTGATCAAGCCCAAGGCCTTCATACTGAGCTACATACCAGCCCATTTTTATTTATATATTTATTTATTTTGAAGAGGTGATCTTCAATCAACCTTGACAACACCTCTGACTTTGGGACAAAAGGGACTCTGATTTGAACAGGAGTCTACACTCTGTCATGAAGTAGAAGGAAGAAATATCACGACTCTAGAAGGAAGTGAATTTCAAGCTCTGTTGTCATTTATAGGTGACATCAACTAGGTAGAAACGGGGTGGACACAGTGACAGCAAGTCTGCCACCCCAATGATGAGCTAGGCTTCCAAATTTCTCCTGCTCCAGGGTCTGAGGGTGCTGGGATTACAAGTCTGCTCCACCAGGCCCAGCTTGAAATCACAACTCTGCTGTCCTCATTCCAGTCTCCGTCACTGTACTAACATCACCACTTTCCGTCCATTTGCTAAATCAGAACCTTCGCAGCAAAGTGGTTGCTGTCACTGTCTCATCTTATTCATCCTATTAAACAACAGATCCTTCATGTTCTACTTGCAAAATGGACTCCCGCCCCCCATGTCTACCTTCACCATCACTAATACTGCCGTCACGGAGACCACCACCATCTCTTACTTAAACCACTTCAGTCCAGGACAGCAGTTCTTCATTCAAAAGCAAACAGACAAACAAAAAAAGTGGGCCATAGGTTGGACACAGCCCACTACTAAAACCATGCTTATGATTATGTATACAGCACATGCCTTCCGTGGACAGGACCACAGCTCAGTTAAGTTTGTAATACCAGCTCCAGTTTAGCCCAGAAGCCTGAGCACACAACAACTGTTTGTTAAATGGTAATCCCCTGGTGGTGAAAATTCATTAGGAATTGCTTACAATGTTACAGAATTCTGGAAGCAGTCAAAAGGTGGGGTGAAACTAACTTTAATAGACCTCTTCACAGTTGGAGATTTTCTTTTTCAAGAATAAAAACACACTTTGAGTACATAAAATGGTAACAGAGCTGAATGAAATTGGTCGAAATCAAAGCTTCCTTTACTAGACAAAGGGGAAGCCAAGGAAACCCCAGGCCACCGTCTTTACTTATGTATGTATTTATATATTTATTTACTTATTGGGGCAGAGTCTCACTCTATAGTGCAGGCTGGTCCTGAGCTCACTATATAGCTCAGGCTGGCCTTGAACTCATAGCAACTTTCTTGCCTCAGTTTCCTGAGGCTGGGACTACAGGCATGTATCACCATACCTGGCTAATTTTGGTGTGGTCCTTGAGAATCGAACCCAGGGCTTTGTGCATGATAGGCAAGCATTCGAATAACTGAGATATACCAACAACCCCCACTTACCTTTACTGAAGTAACGATTTGACGAAAAGACCCCCTCCCTCTCTCTTATTCCCATGTTTCCCTGCAAATATTTGCCCTCATTTTGCTCATGCTTTATTTCTTTTTTTCTTTTTAAATTTAAAAAGGGGTCGGGGGGGGGGGGTTAGTCCACATGCTACCTCTACTAGGTGCACACAAGCAGGATCATATCCACAGTGCCCTCCAGAGACTGACTAGAGAATCCACCATGGCTTGAGGGTTTTTTTTTTGTTGTTGTTGTTGTTGTTGTTGTTGTTGTTGTTGTTTTGTTTTGTTTTATTAACTTGTCCTGGAGCGGTAACTAGGGAGGACAGAAGGTCAGTGTGCAGAGCTGATGTGCTCAGACAATGGTGGGAGAGTACCCAGATACCAAGGCAGTTCCACAACTGGCCAAAACAAGAGGCTGTTTTTCTGGGGCATCTGACAGCAAGGATGCACAGTTGGCCTCTGTGCAGCCCTTCAGAGCTACAAGGCTATTTCTACACCCCCAAGCTCTCTCTCAGGATTTCCAAAATCTTTCCCACCTGTTGTCTTCTGGCTGCTACATAGTTAAGTTTCACCATCTCTTTTCCAAACTCTTTAAAGCGGTTTGCAAGGTCTTGCTCATTGGTAGCATTTTTTACAGCTTCCAGGGCCTCCTCCACCTGAAGGGGTAAAAAAACCCAACATATCTGTAAGTCGATAGTTTTTAAATATTACTAAAATTATAATAAATGATAACTCATTAAAAACTGACAAGAATATGAGTAAATATTTAAATGAAAGAACATGAATAAGTATCCAATAAGTAAATATTAGTTCAAGGTTTTACAGAACGCTTTATCCTAGAATATAATAATTGCTGAACTCTGAGATCATGCTAAAATCTGTATTATGCTTTGAGTTAGGATTTTTGTAACAAATATAGAACTCTAATTTAAAGTGAGAATACTAAGGAACATACACTTAAGAGAAAGTTATGGAATTATAAAATGAATTCTAGAAATCTTCAAGGAAGGAAGCGTCTCCTAAAAAAGGAAAATAACACCTTGGCTGCTAAAAATCTGAGCCAGAGATGATCTTCAGTCAACACTGGCAACACCTCTAACTTTGGGACAAAAGGGACAGTGATTTGAACTTGAGTCTACACTCTGTCATGCAGTGAAAAGCAGAAATATCATGCCTGTAGAAGCAAATGAATTTGAAGTTCTGTTGTCACTTATAGGTGGCATAAACTAGGTAGAAATGGGGCAGGCAGAGTGACAGTAAGTTTGCCACCCTAATGATGAGCTAGGCTTCCAAATTTCTGCAAACTGTCCAGTTGAATTATTCCAGGGTGACACTAGACCATAATTATGAATTTCATCAAGGTTTCTTTATAAATATTTTAAATATTTGAGAGATACTAAAGTTTTCTCTTGTTCAAAACTGACCTTAACCCTACTGAGTATGAAAAATTTGAGTTGGTAACTCTCTTTGTCCTAGCATTTGGGAACTCAACCAAAGTTAAGATTCTGTGGTAAAACATCACCCCAATCAGGTGAGGTTGCATCTTGGAGGAAGTAATTTTTACCCCTAGAATCAGCTGGGAACAGCCCCCAGGGAGTGAGGCAAAGGACAAAGGCTTCCAGCAAAGTCAAATGTTCCTCTACATGGAAGGAGCCTGGCAAAGAGGCTCCCACTAGCTAACAGACACCCTTTAGAGAGGCAAAGAAAAAGAAGGTAAGGAGCTCTGGAGAAATAACAAGGAATGTAGGGAATATCTGGGCCCAATTCAGATCAGATCTTGTAGTTTTGTGCATATCAAAGGAAAGTATACACAGCAAGATCTTGGCTTGACAATTAGAAATACAAATAAATACTAAAATGTCTGAAAAAAAGTTGTAGACTACCTCCATTCTGAACTATGGAGCCGTAGCTTATGCTTGACATAATCACGAAGGGGCTCATCTAACCTCCATATCAAGCGTCCTTGAGTGAAGGAAGAAGTAGTGCACACCAGGGACACTGGATATCAGCCAGCCTTTTATCGCATGGATGTGATAACCCCTTTCAATTTACCCAATAGGAAGCATCATTTTAGTCGGGAAACAATTGTAGGAAACAATGAAAATTATTAGAATAATGATGGTGATGGTGAGGTTTGAACTAGACTCCACATCAAATTATGTTTTCGTCCTCATCTTCCATGGAAGCTGTGTATCACTTTATTTCTAATTTTAAAAATAGGAAGTGATGGTGAAGTCTTCTTTGATAGTCATTTCCAGTTCCCACCCAAGCCTTAAGAAGTTCTTAAAGATTAGAAGCAAGTATATTTGGAAAGGAGATTGTTGAGTATGAGAAAGTGTTTAGGCACTTGAGTCACATTACATTTTATGTTATGAAATGGCCTATTTAAATATTTTCAAACCTTTAGAACAGCAAATCACTCATGCCTCACTTCTTAAAAGATATATCATCATGTTAACTTGGCCATCAACAGCAGCCCTGAAAGGACTCTCTTGGCAGTTAACTTGCTCCTGCTACTTATTTGTAACGTAAATTTTTTCTCAGGACATAAAACTGGTTCCAGGGAAGAGAAAAATAATTATCTCAGAGGGAGCTAAATCCCGGATTTGTTTTCTAATATATATAAAAACAAGTTTCTTCTTACCAGTTGTTAGCCCAATTTAGAATATTCATTTTGTGATATTACACATAATTTATCTCTCATTGGTGCTCTCTGAAGAATCCAGATGCCTGGTAGAATTTACAGTAATTATAAAACTTATAATTCAATGAGGTACTTTTGAAGATAATGCGAACGAGGCGCCTGTCTGTATACAGGTAAATTTAGCTATGTTCTGAGTTTGCATCTAGAAGGATCTCAGTGAGAGCTCACTTAGCTAAAAGCTCTTATATAAGAGCAAGATTCAGAATATATCCAAGGTCCTACAGATGAGATGTGGTTTTTAGAAATAATCCCTACTAGTAGATAGAAAGATGAGAAATAGAAATGTGGGGCTGAAGGAACAGGACAGTGGTTAAAGCATGTGCCTAGCAAGCACAAAGCCCTGAGTTTGATTCCCCACTACCACATAAACTGAGTGAGATAATGCATGCCTGTAATCCTAGCACTTTGGAGACTGAGGCAGGAGGACTGTTGACTGAGTCCAGCCTGGTTTCACAGTGAGCTTAGGACATGCCCCATCTGTAAAGTGAGATAGATAGAGAGAGAGAGAGAGAGAGAGAGAGAGAGAGAGAGAGAGAGAGAGAGAGAGATGCATTGAGGAAAGAAAACAAAAAGGGCAGTGACCAGGCACTTTCAATGACCCTGAACAATTACAAAAGCCAGATCTCTATGTTTGAACAAAGGCAATGATCATTTGCTCTTTCTGGATTGATCGAGGAAAAGAAAATGACTTGATGAAAAACAAGAAAAAATAAAACCATGTTCTCAAACATCTACTGGCTATTGGGAGTTCATGGAGTCTCGCTGACTAAAGAGCAGGTCTCAGAAGCACCTGAGACACTTGATTCAAAACACACCGCGCTAAGCCCCATCCTGGAGGATCTGCGTGCATCTGTGGGAGAAGGTCTACAAGATCAGGTTGGTCTAGCTTTAAGAAGTTTTAAAGGGCCTTCATTTTCTCTTAGCATGTCTACAGATGACAGGACTCAACAAGGACTGAAGGAAAGCTGCAGTAAAGGAAGACACGCTTAGCATGATGCTAAGAAAGATGACGATGTCCTCGGCAGAGCTACTTGGCAAAGGGGGATCTGGAAGACATTTAGGTTTCGTGTTTGGAAATAGATTTCAACAAGCAGACAATAATATATCCCAAGAGTCAGCAGTCATCCACTCCCTATGAAAGTGCCCTCAAGACTTTCAGCATCATAGATGACTATTCTTCCACAGCACAGACTGCGCACATGAACACCAGTGTGAGAACTGCTGAACAGGCATTACTGTACTTAATATTGCACTCAAGGTACAGATACAGTTAAAAAGATTGAAGCTTCTAGAAAATATATTAAAATTTGTTCTAAAATTAGTAGACTTGGGTAATGTCTTCAGAATTTATCACTTAACATTCACAGAGCTCTGTTTTTTTGAAAAAGTGGCTTCTCCCTCCAATACTGAAGCAAGTCTGTCCACAATTACTACTTTGTCTTCAGGTGCGTCATATTGTTTGAGACAGACTCTTCGAATCAGTCTGTAAGTTTCCTGGTTAAAATTGCACTTATTTCAGTGATAAGACAAGTAGTGATGATTCAGTTATTGTAAAGTATTTACAAAGTGCCTACCATGCAGCAGGCAGACATAAGGGATAGGAACAGGGCTGACCTGAGAAGACAGGGCCCTCCCCTCTTGCACTGTGTGGCCATCTGGTTTCCTTGGTAACATGGCATGCCCACACTGCTGCTACCCCTCATGGTTGTTTTGATCATTGATTCTGTTGGGGCAGAATGACCTCATTCCAGCGTCCTTCCGTTGATACCCAGTTGATTGAATTTTAAATGACACGGATTAAACTATTTAATAAATCACACATATTTGGGGTCTGGTTTCATAACTAAATTAAAAATATCAATCTTGAAAATAGGAGTTATCCAGTTGAAAGAATGAACAAATGAACAAACATAAGACCTGAAACTATGGTACATATTTTCGTACACTCTCGCTGGATCATTAATGTCTCAGCATTATCATATTTTATCTTTCGGTTTCTGAAAGATAAGCTGGTATTCATGATTAAGTAACTTTCTTCCTTCATGAACTGACCTTCTTGATTAAAGTTTCCCTTTCCTTATTGGAGTGAAATGCTTTCAACAGAAAATAAGCAAGATTAACATGTTAGTGTCATTTTTTGTCAAAGTCTATATTTGAACAAAGCATAGCAATAATATACTTTATTATATTTTTCCCAAGCTATTTTCAGTTTGCACAAGAATAAGACCAATCAGTGTTATTGAGTGCTCATGATGTACTGCTTTTTGTCCTAAATGGCTTACATAAAACTAATTTAGATCACAAAAGCAGCTCTTTGGATTAGACACTTTCCATATTCCCAGCTGATAGAGCAGACTGAGATCAGAGCAGAAGAATGATGAAGAGCCAGAGGTCTCCCAGCAAGTAAATGCAGGAGCCTGGGGTGGGAGGCTGCTTCAGAGTTCCTGCTGTTACTGCTGGGTCATGCTGTGCCAGCTTCTTGTGCTTATACAACAGAGGGAAGTTGGGTTTTGGCTTTGCTGACCAGTTGTTTATGAACTCACTAAGCGCTTTGCTCCATCTGATCAGTTTCTAAGTTTTAATCATTGCTTCCTTGATATCTCTAAAATCTAGCTTTTGGTTATAACACATATGGCCGCTGCTTTAGCTCTTCTTTTCATGCATTCACTCAGTGCCCAGGAAAATATCAGCAGGCTCTTAGTCTGAGCTCAAGCCTATTTAATTCCTTCTCCACGCTGCTACTAAAATTACTTACCTTAATTAGAAATCTGGTTCTAAGTCTTAGTATCATTCAAGTTTCCTCTCTCTCTCTCTCTCTCTCTCTCTCTCTCTCTCTCTCTCTCTTTCTCTCTCTCTCTTGCTTCCTCTCTCTCAAACTAACCATAACACTGTCAGGGCCTCTATAAACTACATCATTCTCTGTCCAACTTTGTTCTTGCTTCTCCTCACCGTATATGCTGCTTCAACAATAGAAACACTTGAAATATTTCAAATACTCCAAGAATTCTCTCTTAATCTCAAGTCTTTGCCCTTCTGTCCATTTGTGAATCTATCTGTAGTTAAAGTCTGTTAGCTGACCTACATTTATGCTTCTTCTTGCAGGAATAACAGTAGACTTTGCTTCCAGAAGAGCTCTGTTTTGGCACAGGTGATCTAATTCAAATTCGCCCTTTCTACCTGTTCTACAGAAGTGGAGATGTGCTCTTGAAAAGCACTGCTTTCCCAGTTAGCAGCTCAACATTGGGTTTTGTGGGGAGAGATGGCTGGAACAGACTCTGCAGGGGCACAATGCTGTTTCCTGGTTCTGCTATGTGCTCTCAATGCACCCCTGAAGGAAGGGCAGCTTTCCAGGACTGGCTCTTCAACAGCTTCCTTCCGTAGGACCTCCAATGGCAATTCTGTGGCAGAATGTCTTCCATGGCACACACCTTTTTGAGCAGTTCTCCTCTACACACTTAAGGACATTTTCCAGCAAGTTTCATCTTACTGCATTGACACCTTACTTACTTCTATGTCATCTGTGACCCAGATTGAGGCCCTCCAAGGGCATCTGGCTCTCTCTCCAAGTGAGACGGGATCCTCTTTGGAGTGCTCAATACTGGCCTGAAAGATTGAGGCTGGTCCTCACATTTGCCATTAGTACATTTCTTGCAGTAATCTTTTTATTGATCTTGTTACTTGATTCTATTATTAAAAAGTTACTGTATTTCAAAGCACCACATTCTACTTATTGTATGGTTTCTTTCTCGTTTCAAATATTCTCCAACTCTTTCTAATTACCCCCAATTAGCAGTTTTTATTATCAGACCTAGACTTGTGACTCTATTTTCAACTGGGCCAGTGCAGAGTTCAGGGAAAGGCAAACCTCATTTGGTTCAATGACACTGAATCTTTGGGCTCTCCCTCTCAATTAAATGCTTTCTTTTAACCTCAATTAATAACAATTTAATTCCGTGATCCTACTTCTAGTAGGTGACAAGTAAGGATAAGTCCAGGCTAAGTTAAGAAATTGCTATGTACTCTCTGCCCCTTAAATAATTAACTCCAAGATACGCACATGATTCAGAGGCCAATCGAGGCTAACAGCATTGTGGAACTTCTATTTTAGGTATCATGTTGCCATTAGTAAAGTAGAATATAACCTTGAGCAACCTCAGCAGCCACCCCGAGACCATAAGTTAAAAACTGAGAGGGACTAGAGATAGTAGTGAGGGAAAGGAGCTAGAAACCTGGTCCTTGTCATGTTTTTCTATCCTTATCATGGCTTACCTGAGATTACTGTCTCTGGACTCTTAGGTTGGCAAACTAAGAGTCTCCCTCTCTCTCTCTCTCTCTCTCTCTCTGTGTGTGTGTGTCTTTTATAAAAATAGATTGAGTTAGCTTTATTGTTATTTACAATAGAAAGCTTTTTTTTTTAAACGTATGTTGGGGTTCTGGGAAAGACTACAAGAGTCTCCTCAGTTTCCCAACATGCACTTCATTCTTTGCTAATATTTTGTCCAACAACCTATAGAGTTTGGTAGGCAGGGGTTGTAACAGGCAAGGAAAAGTTGGGGCTTTTCTTCTAGTTTAAGTAGCTTCTCCACTGCCTCTCCTGCCGAGCACATAGGCAATGCTCCCTCCTCTCCTCAATCCATTGACAGAACATGCAGATGCCAGTTCCAAAGGGTCAGAGGTTAGCTTCCTTTCCACAAACATACAGAGGGACACTTCTAAAAGTGATAAAGCCAGCTTGAAGATGCGCATGATCTCTCTGTGGCCCCTCTTCTGTTCCTTGCTACAAAAGGTCATTGTTTTTCTTTTCCTGTACACAAAGAGACAGTCACTGGGAGAAAATGCGCCCTTCTGTCATTTGAAGCTAGCCCTGGATAAATTGTTTTCCCCTTTTTGTTTTTACCATAATAAATGTCCTCCTTTGATGTGGGCATAGTGAACAGATCAACCTCAAGATATGGGCCTATGTGGCTGGAACAGGTTGGAGTGATCTTTGAGGTTGCATATCCTGGCACGGTGTTCTGCATATAGTTAGTACTGAATGAGCATTTTTGATGAAAAAAGAATGAGTAAATTATATACAATTTAGCTGAATAAAGTTAATGCCATGATAAATTGGACAAAAAGATATGCTAAGAAACTTGGCCATCTTTTCTGCATATGCAGAGATGAGACTGTTTTATAGAAACTGGCTGCTAGCACTGAGGCATATGAGCCACATTAGAGCTTTGGGACTGAACTATGCAAGATTATTCGATGCTAAAGTCACAAAAAGTGCATGTGACCCTAGTTATCCTGTATCACTAATGCTTCAAACCATGGCCTCCAGTAGCCGCTGTGAACACCTCCTTCCCCCAAAATGGAAGAAGGGATCATTTCTATTTTTTCAGTTCTACTTTTAAGAAAGAATGTTCTCAGATAATTAAAAAAGTAGTTAGTCCAAGACCTGTCCTAAGGATAAAAAAAAAGAGATTGTTCTCTTTAGCATACATACATCTAGATGAGTGTGCGTGCAATGGTATTGCTCATGTTAATAATTGACAATATAATCTGATTACATTAATTCAAAGCTTTGAGGAAATAAATAACCCTCTTCATGATCACTGATTAAAATGAAAGATTAAAATAGGGAAGAGCCACAAACCAACCTAACGTACCAACAATACCTACTGATTGCGAGGTATACCAGGTGTCTAGCTAGGGCATCATTTACCAGCAACTGCTACAATAAAACTGATTACAATTCAGTAGTTTTTAATAGTGTCTGACGAAAAAATGATTACTTGAGCTTGGCTGAAGAACAGCAAATCCCCAGGTTGGTGATAAATTGGCTTTGGAGCTGTAAGTTGCCCACTGCTTCTTCGCTACTCTCCTAAATTCAAAACGACAGCAATAACTTTTTGGAGTAATTTGGTTCTTCCATATAGTATGTTAAAAACAGCAGAATATTAAAGTCCAGAAAAAAAAATCATTGCATGACAGAACAAGCACATAGGCAGACAACTAAAGTAGTTGTGTACTACATAAAAACCCCCTAGTTGCCCAGCTAAACATGCCACCAAATGTAACTTTAGGCAGCTGTATGCATGGCTTATCCACTGCCCAGCCACTTAATTCTGCTAGGACCCTAATAATTCACTCCTTAGAGAAAGAAGCTGAATGACATTTGCTCACTGTTACTCGATGTGTCACTTGGGCACAGAGCAGAGGATCATGGTGAGTGCGGTAGAAAAATCAATTGACTATCCTTCATTGCCTTGGTGAATCATGGACGGGAAGACCACGAATATGAGTTTCTCATAAGAGGGTTATTCCCTTAGTATTCCTGCAAGTTATCTGATATTTGGAAAGAACAACTATGAAAAAATTGCCATGACCTAAAAGATAAAAAGAAAAATACCACGCATCATGCTTAATGATGCAAGGACTTCATAGCAGTTAACATTACAAGAAGCTATAAAAGTCATTATAGGATTTTTCTCAGTCTGAACCAACAAGGGTCACTAGACTTATATAAAAGCACTCTGTCACTCTTATCTTTGTGTTTTGTCATTCATATAGTTAAAAAAAAACAAAAAAAGAAAAAAAAATACATTGTTCATCTGGAAAAGGAACGTCGAGAAAGTACAGGTGATATTCTCTAAATGGTATAACAAAGATTGTAAAGATATGTAACAAGCTCTTCATCTTAAGCTTCAAAACAAAGAAATAGAGACTGGAGGAGTATCACAGTGGTTAGAGCACTTGCCTAGCAAGCATATGGCCCTTTCAATTCCTCAGCACCACATAAGCCAGGAGTGGTGCTACACACCTATAATCTCAAGAGGCTGAGGCAGGAGGATTGCCATTTGCCCAAGGCCAGCTTGGGCTACATAATAAATTCAAGACTGGCATGGGCTACAGAGTAAGATCCTGTCTCAAAATTAAGGACAGAGAGAGAGAGAGAGAGAGAGAGAGAGAGAGAGAGAGAGAGAGAGAGAGAGAGAGAGATTATTAGATTTTTTTCATTATTCTATAGAAAATAATTAGTACTATACTTCCTTGTAATGACTTTGTTGACATTATGTCTATTTTTAGGGCCTGGGGTACCTACATGTGGCAGTGAAAATACCAGAGATTGTAGTTTCTCACTGTCTCCACATGATGGCGACATACCACCAGTACTGTTCTCTACGGCAACTGTAGCCTATGTAGATAGAAGAAACATATTATTTAGTCTACAATCACTTCAATTTTATTACTGACAGTCTGACAGGACTACTTCATATTGCTGTGTTGACCTTTGCATGACATTGTGCTAAATTCTTTTTCTTTAAACTTTCCTTACTCTGCCGCACAACTGACTACACTGCAACAGGCCACGGGGATCTTAGAGTGAGTGCTGGTCAGAACAGGTGGCTGGAGAAGCAGGGCACAAGCAGCATTCGGTGCTATGCATGACTGCTGGGGGCGGGGCAGGTGGTTCAGGGAGAAGAATTAGCCAGTCATCATCATACACCAAGTCCCTAAGTAAAGGAAGATTGTCCTTCTGGGGACTTTTTCTTTAAATGTTCCCTGTGAGGACTGAATAGGCTGCAAAGTAATGTAAACAAAATCTTTTCTCCAACACACTTGAGAATGAAGTTATTTAGAGCTTTAAAAAGAGTTCCAGATCACAACTCTTATGGAACTTAAAATGAAAAACAAAGTGAAACAGGGGGGTAGGGCAGGGAGTAGGGAGAGGGACAAAAGGTGAGAGGGAAAGTCCTTGTCACCTTGACAAGATACGTAGGTGCACAAAATGCTAAACTTCATTGTAAACCTTAAATTTTGCACTTACACATATCAATAAAATGGGGGGGGGGATGCTTTTATCAGAGATGGGGTTGAAGAAACAGCAGCCAGCACAGTGGCCTGTACCAGGCCCCAGGGAAATTAAAATCCATATAGAACCACCATTGACTGGACACTTATTTTGTGTCACAACCTATGTTGGGTGCTTCCTAGGAATTCTTGCATTCAAACCTCTTTACAGCCCTGAGGGCTGTGCTGCTATGGGTGCCATGTTGGTAGATAAGGTATCTGAGACATAAGTAGGGGATATGGAATGTTTAGACTCAGTCAACAAGGGGATATCAAACCAATGTTAAACCTAGTTGATCGGACTCTAAAGGACTAATGGTAGTGATATTCTGCTCTTCAATGTGCTCTGAAGAAGGTAAGTTTTCTCCTCACGTTGGACACCACATCCAGTTTGCAAGTGCAAACCTATTCCCTGAGAAGAATCTAAGAATAAAAAACCCAAAGTAGACTCTTCTTTGGGTCCCTGGGCTCCTCTGAGTCCTTCACAGAAACTATAAAGGCCTAGCTATATCTCACTTTATGGTTCATTACCATGGAACTGAGTTTGAGGTCTCAGAATTTAAAGATTTTTCAAAGTATTGTAGAATTTATGCGTAATTTGTCAATGTTAAGCTTGTTATTATTGCCATCTCTCACACAGACCTTGCAGGCAGCACTCTGAAGGAATGTTTTGATCCTTCCTCCAGTAGAACTAATCTGAGAAAGGTGAGTTATAAGATGGCTTTCAACAACCATTTCAGATCTCACCTGCTGCCTCATTGTGTCCTGCTTCATTTAACTGACAATGAAACCCAAGAGTCTGTAGATAGGAAGCAAGATAAGTCAGTCATTGTTGGGACTGGGCCAGCAATTGGTGAAGCTCACAAAAAGAAAAGCCCATCTAGAATCAAAGGCCCTGAGATAAAAGTGGGGTGGGTGCCAATTGTCCAGGAACTAAATCCAGTGAGGACAAGAAATGGAGAGCCACTCGAAGGGCAACTGTGTTATGTCATGTTTTTAAAAAGGCTGGAACCTTCTTTTTTGTGAATAAATACCATTCAGTGACTAGAAAAGCAGAGGGAGGGCCAGCTGTCAAGGATGAGGAGGTTGCCCTGATCACTGTTTCCAGCAAATGTGTGACCAAGACAAGACTAAACTTCCACTAGGAAATAAAACAAAAAGAACTGTGACTAGCAAGGTATATGGAATGAAGTTCTATATGGTGTTCATGCCCAGAGACCTCGTGCAGGTATGTGTGATGTCACACTTGGCACAAGATTGACCCTGGGTACACACAGGTGGACTGGACACTATTTTACTGTCAGATCAAAATCTATGTATCTATAGGAGAAAAAAGGTAAAGAAGACAATATGATTAGTCAGCACAAGATCCATACTAATGCAGACATGCAAGGTCATTTGGCCAGCTACAGAAAAGAGCTGGCCCTCCCTTGAATTACCATATGGACCAATAGCTATGACTTTTAAGAAAGGGCAAAGATAGGGGACAGAGGATGTAGCTCAGTGATTAGAGTGCTTGCCTAAGAAGCGTGAGTGTATAATAATTAGGTGTGGTGGCGCATGCCTGTAACCCCAGCAACTGGGAGGCCAGTGCAAGAGGACTGTTGTAGGTTCTAGGCCAGTGTGGGCACCATAGTGAATCAAGGACCAGCTTGTGCTACAGACCAAAATGTTGTCTCAAAAAGAAAAAAAGAGGGGAAAATAAAAACAGCAAAGACAGACGCATTGAGTCAAAGTTGTGTAGCTTAAAAGAACACACTGTTGCATATTTCAGGAAGTAGCTGGGAATACAAACTCTGATTTTGGGAGAAGAAAAATAATTCAGATGATCTATAGATATATTGTTGAATATAAATTTGTTAGTAGAAAAATTTAACATCGTATTAGATGAGTATGTAACCAAAGGATCTACAAGTAGAGAACTAACTTCAGCAGAGCTCAGAGCTGTAATTCCCATGGTTAAGATTGCCACCCACATAGGGGAAGTTTTACATACGTACAATTTTCAGATGAGATAAAAGTCTCATGACATCTGCCATATCCGCCAGGATGAGTAAGCGTGTTACAGCTGATAGCAAAGCCCTTGCTGCCCGCACCATGGTGCCACGCTTCACGGATGAGCACGGGTCATCAGCAAACTCAGAGGAGGCGATCCGCATGGTCTCACCTGGAAGACAAACAGGAAGACGCATGTGGGTAGACAGGAGGCTTACCGGCAGACAACTCAACGGAGAGGTACCACCAAGTTTTACAGAGACGTACCTCCAAGACCAGGCAGTACGTCTACCAAGTCTAACACAGCAAGGAACCTTTCAAATTAACTGGGTCAATGTGCACGGACATATAGAAAAAATGCATTCATTTCATATTGACAGGTAAATTTATGTATTTAACATCAATATAGCATTCAAATTTTCAAGGAGCTCAGATGAACTTATGAATTAAGCCATCTTCTATCATTTCTCTTCAAATCAATGGCAATTACTAGAAAACTGTTTGAAATTTACTGACACAAAGAGACAAAGTAAACTGCTCCATCAAGGATTGACCTTATGATGCTGCCTGTCTTAATACTGTAGTCTTAACTGAGCTAATAAGACAAGAAGTGAACATATGGAAACCCAAGATCTGTCTTCTCACCCTCTTGCTGGGAGCCTATTGGCTAAAACAGAGAACATTTGGAGGGAATTTATCGCATACAAGAAGCCTCAGATTGTCAGCTTCTATAGTAGGCTTCAGAATTTAGAAGGCGACTGAGAACATCCAATCTTCAGGAGTTCACAGTTTCATGACAAAACAAATTTGCAAATACGTCATCAGAATACAGTGATTAAGTTTCAGATATATGAGTAAGAACATGGGCAGTTGAGAGGAGGGAGTGACCTTCTTATTTAATGTAAGAGGAAACTGTTGGTTTTCACAGGCTGAGAGAGATGAGGTTTATAGGCAACACACACGTTTTCACCAGGAGCATGGGGAAGGCATCTTAGGCCAGTGAGCCTTGCAGGAGGTGGTGAATCCTGAAGACTCAGGCCAAGTGGAGAGAATTTCAGCTTGGTGGAAGGGCACCCAAGGAAGAGTTCTGTGTGGAGGTAAGAGAGCCTAGAACATCATGTACGAGACTTGGCTTGTATCTTGGGCTGTAATGTGGGGAGATTATTTTAGCTATTATACATAAAATAAACTGCAAGGGACATACCTAGGAAAGAGAAACCAGTTCTTACGGCACATGGAGGAGCAGTCCAAGAGAGCAGTGACAAGCGCCTGAATTAGGGAAAATGGAGCAGAGGAAGGACAGAGGAGGAAAAAGAGGGTAGCAAGAAGATCTTGGTAACACAAACAATGGATTTGGAAACTGATTAGATGGAGAGAAAAAGGAGAAGTCGGCGCTGATGATTAATAAAGGCAATATTGGACATATTTATAGAAAGGTACCCCTAGACTAGGGAAGAAGAAGAGATAATTAACAAGTATGAATGAGACTGATTTTATATTGATGGGTGGATTCCAAGGTAGAAAGGACTAGGAAAAAGCAAAGTAGCACTTTGTACAGCAGAAGGGTCACAGGGATATAACAGCCTCAATTAACTTGAAGAGTAGTCTAAACATGACAATTGTTTAAATTTAGAATAAAGCTATTCAATATTTTAATTAGAAATGATCACATCTTACCTATTAAGAAAAGCTTCACTTTTTTAAACAAAGGCAATTATTCATGACAGCATTGAAACTCTGTGCATCCTGTAATTTATCCTAAGACACAGGGAAAGGGGAAAAAAGCTTATTCATTCACTGGCAAACTAGAACATACTACACTTCGCTCAGTTAGTACTACATTTATGTGAATTCTTACAGTGATACTGGAGGATTGTGGGAGTATAGGATAATATATTGTGCTGTTGGATTTTTTTTTAAAAGAGTTTACTATCTATAATAAGGACATTACATTTCTGACCAGTTTATTCTTTGTGCATAGGAGGGGCAAATAGCTTGATACATAACAATAGTTTTGTAGAAACTTAATAATATATTCTTGGACTGACCCAGTGGTGAATTTTCAAGATCTTGGCCCTAAAGGTCTGCATAAGATTTAAGATAGAAAATACAGTTAGGAGATGTATTCAATCCAAGTTTTCCATTCTTGTCATAAGTATATACAAATTTCCTCCTCTCATCCCTCCCTTATAAAAATGTAGTTATTGGCAAATATCTGTGCGATGGGAAGAAGAAAGTTGTCAAGTTTCCACTTACTTCAGTGGAACTAGAAATGCTACAAACAAAGGAAAACCCCACGATGCACTGAGGAAACCATCACAGGCAAATCCAGATTTTGTATATGGGAAAATCAGCTGCTGTTGAAATGCATCCATTGATTCAAGGGAAAAGGATATATATGGTGCACAGGAACCTAAAGTACTTCATGTTTGACCCTAAATTCAGCAGATTAAATGGATATGCGTACTGGGCGGGGTAGGGGAGGTGAACCAAGAGAAGATGGTGGAGGATTGTTTCTTTGATGGCTCACATGACTCAGCTGGAAGACAAAGATTTGGTAAAGGAATTTTCCCCATGGTCTAGTGTAGGTAGGACGAATATCTGCTGGACTTTAATGGTGACCACAGGACAAGAACAAAAGTGGTAAAGATCACCAGTAGGTGAACACAGGCTTCCAGACTAGGAGAGGGCCTAGGGTAAGGCCTTTCAGGCAGGGCTGGGGGCCACGGAGGGTTTGTGAGAGAAGACCGCACGCAATTGAATGGGAGGATTGCAGCAAGGGCTGTGTCTAGAGGGTGCTAGTCAATCTTGTGGCTCTGTGCCCGAGCAGCAGCCCTTGGCTAAGCTGTGCTAGAATGCTGAGTCATTCTGATTGTGGTGCGGAAAAAGGTAGAGGCCCCCCTCTATAAGACTTCGGGTCTGTGGACTGAAGGCCAGCCATGGAGTCAGAGCGCCGGAGTCATGGTGCTACAATCACAGCCAGCATTGATTGGCAGACCCAAAGAGGAGAGTTGGAAGCACACTGTGAGCACTCCCAGGAGAGAGACTGTCAACAGAACATACTCCAGGGAAGACAGGGACACTCCTTGAAAGATCTGAGCCTATGAGATTAGATCTCAGAAAGTAGTGGTCACCCCCCCAACTCACACAGCACTGATGTGAGAAAACGCAGCTTACCTGGGAGTAGCATGCACAGGGGAGGGATTTTTAAACACCGTTTGTCATAGGACAATCCTGCCTTTATTCAATCCTACTTCATGGAGCAGAATGAAATAGTTCAAAAGAAGAACATTTTTACAGACTGGAGCACAGGAAGAAGAGAAAGAGAGAGAGAGCTAGTTATGCCTTTCGTTTTCTGTCAGCAGGATTCTCAGGTTTCAAAGTCTTGGATGTGGAGACTTCCATATAAACAACATAGACCCACACCTATTTCCATGTAGGCAAAGACTTTCTCAGTAGGACACCTGATGCAAAAGAAATAATCCCCCAAATCAGCAAATGGGACTATGTCATATTAAAAAGCCTCTGCATAGCAAAGGAGATAGCTAGTAGAGTGAAGAAAGAATTGACAGAATGAGGAAAAGTTTTACCACCTACATTTCAGATAGGAGACTGATAACTAGAATATACAAAGAACTAAAGAAAAATAGACCCCTCAAAATCAAAGATTCAATTTAAAAAGTGGGCAACTGAAATTCATAGACAGTTCCACGAAGAAGGAATACAAATGGCCAACCAATATATGAAAAAAATTTCAACATATTTAGCCATGAGAGAAATGCAAGTCACTAAGATACTCTCTTATCTCAGTGGGAATGGATTATATCCAGAACTTAAAAAGCAATAGATCCTGGTGAGCATGCAGAGAAAAATAGTCCCTTTTACATTGCTGGTAATAATGTAAACTGACTCAACCACTAATAAAAGCAATATGAAGATTTGTCAAAAAGCTGAAAATAGATATTTTACTTGACCTAGTAATACCACTTCTGGGCATCTTTCAAAAAGAGTTGAAAGTACCATATAATGGCAGAGATGCACGCACATTTAAGTTTACAGCAGCACAACTAACACTAGCTGAATCATGGGAGATCCCAAAATATCCATCAATAGACCAATGAATTTAAAAATGTGCTATATATACACAATGGGGTACTGTTCTACCATAAAGAGGGATATAAATCATTTGTAGACAAACTTTTATAACTTGAAACCATCATGATTGTTGAAGCAAACCAGACTCAGAAGATTAAATATCACATGGTATGGTGTTTTGGATCTAGAGTGTCCCTCAAAAGCTTCAACTAACTATGGATTCTATGTACTGCTGGGAGGTGGGGCCTGGCTGGAAGGGGCAGGTGCTTGACGCTTGACCTGGAGGGGTGTGTGGTGGTTCCTCCCTTACTACCAGACCTCTCTCTGTTCTGTCACGCTTCTGTGAGGATCTCAGTCTCCTGGAGCACCGGTTCCAGCTGTCTCTCTAGCTGCAGCACCCCCCCCCCATGTGATTCCATCATTTTCCAGCCACCCACCTGTAAGTGGATATGAATTTCTGAAGCTGCAAGCTAAAATATAGTTTTCCTCCTTGAAGTTGTTGATGTCACAGTGACAAAAAGTACTAAGATATACGATTGCTCTAATATGATACACCTAGAGTATAAGTAAATAATAGATAAGTGAGAATTGGGGAGTGGGGCTGATAGAGGATAGAAGGGCAAGCAAGGGGGGGTAGGAGAGGGAACGTGAAGCTGTTGGGATATGCATGTGCACAAAATTCTCAAGTTTAATGTAACCATTGCGTATCACATATACATACTCATAAAAAATGGGGGAAATAAATATGAACCCTAGCTTGAATCAGGGTGGACCACTCAGGCCACGCTACTCCAGAATGGAGGGCCAGAGGAGAAAAGTCTAATGTCATATCCTCTCAGCATGTGGAGTCTCACAGCTGATCAAGTTGACTTTCCAGTTCAGATTTTCACACTGTGGGTCAGTATTACACCACGTCATCAGGTGCTAACCATTTGGTCAGCAACAGCTCTTCACAGCCAATGGATGACAAGCTGTCAGTACAGAGCTTGTATGAGGAGCTAATCAACCTGGTGCTCACAGCAGGAAGCCCTGGACATAGACCAGCAGGGAGGTGAGCCAAGGCTGGGAGCCCACTGCAGGAGACGGAAGTCTGCAAACAGGAAACTCAGGCTTGCTTCTGAGATTACTTGAAGATAAATAGAAGGCGATTTCATTCCATTTAAATTAAAACTGAAAGCTCATTTTAAGC
The DNA here is from genome assembly GCA_004027205.1 of Ctenodactylus gundi. Lineage (NCBI taxonomy): Eukaryota > Metazoa > Chordata > Mammalia > Rodentia > Ctenodactylidae > Ctenodactylus > Ctenodactylus gundi. The sequence goes on along the minus strand of PVKB01007344.1, from coordinate 14,703 downwards.
AGATATAAATGATTTCATGTTGTTAAAGATTCTAGGAAAAGGCAATCTGAAATCAGCTATAACTCAAATGTGTCTTATATCCTTGTATTTTTAGGATTACTGAATTAAAATGGAAATCCGTATTACAAAAATGATAAGCAAATTTATCAAGATGAAATTAGCACATTTTTCTATATGGCTAAAAACGTACAAGCTGAAAAATAGCATAACTATGCAGGGGAAAGAATGAAGTGGAGAAGAATGGGAAACAGATCTGTCTGTAACATGTGTAAGTATTCTAACATTTGATCTTATTTACTTTATCATAGACCTAATTTGGAGAAATAATTCCTTGATAAATTGTTTGATTTCCTCAGGTTACCTCTACCTGAGGGAAAGAAAAAAATCACCAAATAAATGGTTGAAGACAAAAACAATATGTATGTCATTTTATTTTTCCTGAAAAGGCTTACCACACAAACATTTTATTCATTTTATTTTAAATTTTTTGAGACAGGGTCTCATTCTGTAGTCCAGGCTGATTCTGATCTCAGTATGTAGCCCAGACTGGCCTCAAACACAACAGCAATCCTCCTGCCTCAGCTTTCCAAGTAATAGGATTACAGGCAAGCACCACCACAACTGGCTTATGTAGTGATGGGGAATTGAACTCTGGGACTTAGCTCCTTCCAGGAAAATGCTTCAACTGCTGAACTATTATTCCTCCAGCTCCCAAACATTTTTATGAGAGTTCCTCCCCTAGCCATATCACCTCCACCCCGGCCAACACAATAATTGGTGAATTCCTGGTTACAGATTTGAAATTGTAATTTTTGGATAGTTAACCCCCCTCTAAGTCTTGCACAAATGCAAGAAAATATATGCCCTATAAAACAGGAATTGTTCAAGGCAGAATATCACAAAGAAAAATAATGCTTAGCTTTTTAATTGGTGGACTGCATGGGTCATAGGCTTTCCTGGAGGAACTGCAGTATATACACAATTGGGCATAATACTGATGGAATATGCAGTGGGATGTGGAATGACACAGGCTGGTAATGTCATAGAAGAAAGAGTAGCCTCGAGAAGAAAGGGAGCTGGGAACAGGGAAATTGCATGGGATGTACATTAAGAGTCAAAATGTCATGGATACCACATGGCTCTACCTCTGAAGAGCGGGCCTTTCTGCAAACTGAGAGCTGAAATTCTTAGAAACTGTGAGAAGCAAGGAAAAAAGCAAAGTGACAATCAGGGTTCAGAGACTTCCGGGAAAAGACACGGAAACTCAGAACTGCTATGAGTCCTCCTCACCAAGGAGGATCTCACTTGAATTTTCTTTGTACTCTCCCAGCAACAACTGGCACAAGGATCAAGTAAAGGATGAAAATGAAGGGAAACGCCAGGCACAGAGGAAATGCTCTGAAATACCAGAATCGGGGCCATTTTGATAAACACAGCTAAATATAGAAATTCAAAAAGTTTTCATACCTTGTGTGGTAATAGATAGCCAACATTTTCATTGTAAAATATGTATCTGTCCTTTGTGAAGATTAAAAATACAAACAATTAGAAGAAACCATATCCATAGTTCTAATAACCAAGGACAACCACCCAAGAACACATGATGATCTGTCTTTAAGAAAGTTCTCTGCACCAGCTGGACCTGGTGGTCTAGGCCTGCAATCCTAGCTCTCAAGGAGGCTAAGGCAGGAGGACTACAGGTTGGAGCCCAGACTGGGCAACTTAGCAAGACCCACTCTCAAAATCAAAATTTAAAAAAAAGGGATGGGGATATAGCTCAATGAGAAGGACTGGGTCCAGTCTCTAGCTGTATAAAAACAAAACAAAACAAAAGTTCCTTATGCCTGTAGTATCCACAATGGGATCTCCTCCTTAGCCTAATTACATAAAGTCTAGTTTTTATAATTACATCTTTCTCCTTCGTGCAGTTACAAAAATGATCCAACAAACTCTGACAACTAATGCACTTGGTATTTTTATCCCCATTATGAAATCACTGACGAATATGAGAGAAAAAACAAGCCCAACGTTCCCATTTTAGTTTGTTCCCCATTCATGATAACCTCGGCCATCTCCTCATAACCCTTTCACACACATTTCCCTGATTTCCAAACACTGAAAGAATATGAGAAATGGATTCTGTACACAATCTAGAAAAACAGAAATACAGAAAGTGCAATGAGTTTTTAGAACAGAAATCAGCACTGGGGAGAAAACGCACCTGATGACAAGTTCCCAAGGTGTTGATTTCCTACACAAGTATGTGTTGGGGTTGAATGAGACACTTGCAGCACCCGCAGTGAGTGGACAGCGTTCAACTTCTGAATCAGTCTGATTACTCTGTGGAGGTGCGGAGGCAATGTGGTGTTTGAAAACCAATTACTGCTCTGGTTAGCTAGTTTTCTCAGCGTGCTGGGAAAATATTTATCTTCATTTGATATAAAACACATTGAAATGATGAATCAATGATTAAAGTGGTGAAAACCACAGAAGCTGCAGATACCAGGGGAGATCTTGACACATTGCTGTAAGCCTCCTGCTTCTGTACTGGAAGATAACTAAGTTTCCCTCTGATAAGAAACACTTAGTGTTGATTGAGGTATTGAAAGTTTCAGATAAGCAGGTCTTGACACAGATGAGGACTTCCAAGCCAACCACATGAGCAATCCCAGAAGTACCCTCTTCCAGCATGGTCCCACCACAAAAAGATGGGGTTGCTGAGTGACTCAGAACCCCTTGAATCTTAGGATCATATTGGGTTACGTGTCTTAGGACTTAATGTGGTAGTATGGGATTCTCTTGCCACGTATATTTTCTTTTTGAGAGTGCAGGATGTGCCAAGGTCTGTTCAAAGACCTTTACTTACATCAACTCATTTACTACTGAAGAGCGTCTGATAAAAAGTCCTCTCCTTGTATGCTATTTATATCTGATGGATTTTTATTTATATCTGAAAAATAAAGCTAAAAATACCTGAGTAAGAAAAAACAGTAATAAGAGGTGAAGTGGGCACTAATCCAGCATTTAAACTGTGCTGCTAGATTTGTGTGTGTTTTGACTTTATAACTTTCTACCTTGCTGAATGTACTTATTAGTTCTAAGAGAATTCTGGTAGAACTTTTTGGGTCTTTAATGTAGAGTATCATATCATTTTCAAATAAGGATATCTTTATTTTATCCCTTTCAATTCATATTCCTTTTCTTTCTCTTGCCTGATTGCCCTGTTCCAAATTTCAAGCACTATCTTGAACAGCAGAGGTGACAAGGAACATCCTTATCTTGTTTCCAATTTCAGAGTAAATGTTTTCGGTTCTCCCCATTCAGAATAGTGTTGGCAGACTCATTATCATAGATGACTTGGATAAGGTTGAAGTAGGATCCTTCTATTCCTATTTTCTTCAGAGTTTTTAACAGGAAGGGATGTCGAATTTTGTCAAAGGCCTTTTCAGCATGTATTGAGAAGATCATATGATTTTTGTCTTTGTATCTTTTAATGTGATGTATAACATTTATTGATTTATATATGTTTAATCCCAGGATCTTTGAGATTAAACCCACTTGGTCATGGTGTATGATTTTTTTTTCCGATTTGTTGAATTTTGTGAGTATCTTGCTGAGTGCTTTTTCATCTATGTTCATTAGGGAAATTGGACTGTAGTTTTCCTTTTTGTTGGGTCTCTGTCTGGCTTTAGTTACACTGGCTTCAAAGAATGAGTTTGGCATCTTTCCCTCCTTTTCAATTTCTTGAAAGAGTTTGCTACGTAATGGCATAATTTGCTCTGAATTTCAGGTAGAACTCTGCCTTGAATCCACTGGGTCCTGAGCTCTTCTATACTGAAGTGTTTTCATTACTTCTCCAATTTCATAGCTAGTTATTGGTCTGTTCAGGTGTTTTATTTCTTCTTGCTCCAATTTTGAAAGTTGATCTGCATTCATAAACTCATCCATTCTTCCACATTCTTAAATTTACTGGAATATAAACTCTCAAAATAGCTTAATACACCTTTGAATTCTGGTGCTGTCTTGTAATTTCACCCTTTTTGTTTCTAATTACATTGGAATAGGTTGTCTCTTTGCTTCTTTTGTGTGGTTTTTGCTATGTGTTTATCAATCTTCTATATACTTCAGAAGAATCGGTTTTTGCTTCACTGATCTTTTGCATTATTTTTTTCTCTCTTTTTTTTCGTTTAACTTTGTTAATCTTTACTCTGGTCATTATAATGTGTTTCTTCTGTTAGTTTGAGGGTTAGATTGTTTTTGCTTCTCTAGCACCCTGAGTTGCATCATTACGTTGTTTACTTGGGATATGTTATGTTTATGTGTGTATTTATGGCAAAGAATTTCCCACTTAACACAGGCTTCCTTATGTCCCAGAATTTGTGATGTGATGTGCTTCCATTTACATTTGTCAACAGGAAATTAATTTCTTCTATGATACAATGTTTGTTCAATAGTGTACTATTAAGTCTCCATTTGTCTGAGTGATATCTGTAGTTTGTATTTCTAGTTTCGCATGGGATTAATTCAGTGCTTTTCATTGGTTTAAGTAAATTTTGTGGCCTAGAATATGGTCTGTTTTGGACAACATTCCAGCAGCCAATAAGAATTTGTGTTCCATTGCTGGATGAAAAATTCTGTAGATATCTGTCAAATCCATCTTTCCCATGGTGTTGTTCTGATCTGCTCTGTCTAATTGACCTGTGTTCCCAGAAGAGTGGAATGTTTCCCCTCCCACTGCAACAGAGGGGTCTATTATTTTATATTCAGTAGGTTTTCTTTTATATAGTTGGGTACATCATTGTTTGGTACAGTAATAATCAGTATTATTAGCTCTTCTTGTTGAATTTTTCCTTTTATAAGGATGGAGTGACTATGTTTGTCTTTTTTTTTTTTTATTTGACCACTTTGATTTAAGGTCATTTGTCAGCAAAGAGATTGCTACCCCTGCTTGCTTTTACCCACCTGTTGAGTGTGATATGGTACTACATCCTTTCACTTTTTATTTGTTTATCTCTATGGCTAAGGTGAGTCTCTGCCAAGCAACATATGGTTGGATTATGTTTTTCAATTCAATCTGACAATCTATGTTTTTGGATTAGAGAGTTGAGGCTGCTGACATTAAGAGTTATAGTTTTCCTATAAAAGTATTGAGTCCTGCCATTGTCCTAAATTCCAGATGTTCCTGTCCCTATGCAGAAGACACTTAAAATTCTTTCTTCTTCTTCTTCTTCTTCTTCTTCTTCTTCTTCTTCTTCTTCTTCTTCTTTGTAATGCTGGTGTAGCTGTCATAAACTCCTTCAAGGTTTATTTTTGTCATGAAAGGTTTTTATTTCATTGTCAATTTTAAAGGATAATTTTTCAGGATTTAGGCATCTCACTTGACAGTGTTTTCTTTTAGGGCTTTGAGGATTTCACTCCATGCTCTCTGGCTTCAGAGTTTATGTTGAGAGGGCTGCTGTTATTGTGATAATTTTGCCTTGATAAGTTGTTTTCCTCACTTTTAGGATGTTTTATTTGCCCTGGATGTCTGTAGGTTTTATGACGATGTGACTTGGACAGTTTCTGTTTTGGTTGGTGTACAATATGTCTCTGTCACTCGCACATCCATTCTTTTTCCTTATATGGGAAGTTTTCCCTTATGATTTCAGTAAATAATTTCTTTTTATTCCATTAGCTTAGATTTCTATTGATCTCTGTATTTCTATAATTCTTAGATTAAGCTTTTATGAGTCATCTGGCATGTGCTGATAGCCATTTCTGTATTGACATAGTGTTATTTGAACCATGTTAACGGGCTGTTCTGTGATTCTCCTCGTGTCTCCAAGATCTAATTTTTTCCTTATTCTTGGTCATTCTATTCTCCTAACTTTCCAAAGAGATTTTCATCTCTTGATCCTCTGCCACTATCTTCTCATAATTTTTGAAGTCTTTAGTGAAGTTTTCATTTATTTCTCATAATGACTTCCAGAGTTTTACTAGCATTGAGTTGTTTTCTTATCCATTGGCTGGGTGTTTTGTCTTTTCTATTGTTCAATTCTTTAGTCATATCTCTTTGCAAATCATGAAACATTTAAGGAGGTTGTTGTTTGACTCTATCTTATATCTTTTCAGAAGACTTTTTTTGAAGTTTTTGAGGTTTGACTTCTATTCTCATTTGTGACTCCTTTGGTGGGCCAGGGACTTTTGGGCACATCCTGTTGTCATATGTTCTCATACTTTTTTGCGTCTTTCTGGGGGTTTTTTGATGGCGTTTAAGAAATCTCTGCACTCAGAGGGAGGGACCCCAGATTAGAAAGCCACTGGTCTGTTTGCCACTCTTTGTAAGTCCAGTGCAGAATATGAGAAGCGGGAGGTTCCACATCAGAGCCCTCCCTCTCCACCAATTCAGGCCTGTGAGCGGCCACTGTAGTTAGTTCTGCCTCATCTCCTCTTCCCTCTTCACTTTCCTTTTTGTAGCTGCTAAAATCTGGTGTGGGTGGCAACAGTGTGGTCACAGACTAAGCCTTTTTAGCCCTTACCACCCACTCATGCCTGCTTCCCTTTCCTACTTTTCTGGTCCTCTGACCCAGTCTGGCCCACCCACTGGAGCACCACAGCTCGACGTGAGCTTTGCGGGTGGTAGCGCTGCCAGCTTTCCTGCCCTGTGCCACTTGCCCACTGCCCCGGGCCTGATTCCTCACGACCAGCAAGCAGGCACTCAGCAGAGCAGCAGGCCCACTTTCTCAGCAGGCCCCAGCCCGAGACTCTACTGGCAACCTTGCGGCCTTGGCAGCAGTGCTCTCTGCCCAACACAGGCCCGACCCCAGTATTCCAGACAGCAAGCTGAGCACTGGGTTCTAGTTCTCCGGCACTGACCAGCAGCCGGAAGAAAGGACGGTGATGGCAGCGAGCAGGATTAGGGCATGTGGTAAAGTCACCATGCAGTCCTCCCCTTTAGCCCAGGAATGACCTGCCACCCCGGTGCCTCCAATTAAAGAAAGCCATAATCCAGAAAGTAGAAGCATGCTCGATGTGGGCATTGTGGCAATATTGTCCACTTTCTGTCCCCTCTACACCAGGTATCCTGCATGTGGGTGGCTTGGAGCCACGACTGTATAGACTGGCCCTGCCTCCTGCTTTTGCTGTTCAATGAAATTCCAACTTCCCTGGGGCACCACTGACTTTCCTGCTCTGTACCACCAGTCCATAAGTGTGGTCTTATCCCCAGCAGGCTGGCACTCAGCAAGGGCATGGTGTTGCTCTGATCCACTATGTCTTTGTTAATCTTCTCTCTAGTTGACCTGTGTTCTGGAAGAATGGAATGATAAAGTCCCCCACCATAACAGAGGTGTGCCCCAGCCTGAGATTCTACTATGATCACTCAGCCTTAGTGGCAGAGGTCTCTGCCCACTGCCAGCCCCTCCCCTACAAGTTCAGCACCACCAAGTGAACAGCTGCTTGAGGGGTCCCCACAGGCTCAGTTCTACAGTTCTAGTGCCTGACAGCAGCCAGCTGATGGGGTTACTTGATGTTTTCTATCTGGGCACTGCAGGCCCAGTTTTATGTTTTCAGTACCAACATGCAACCGGCTGGTGCAGGCTGCAGCAATGTACCTGCACTGTACTGCTCTCTGCCCTGAGCTACAGTTCAGATCCAGCTAGCTGGTGAGGTGAGGGCAGAGGTCACCTGGCCTGTGGTCTAGTGCATGCATTATTGGGGAGCTCCTTCCTCTGGTGGACACAGCCCAAGAGTCCACCTCTACCCTCAGCTTAGATAATGGGATTCTACCACTCTCCTATATCAAGCTGCCAAGGGGGCTCCTGTGCTACCTTTCAACCTCCGGGACTGAGTTCATTCAGAGCTGCCCTCTGAGGGCTCTTACTACATCTTGACTCTTCTCCTGGTTTATTGACTCTCAAAGCCTAAGTTCTATTCAACAAGGTATTCATCCGGTGAATGTTAGTGGAACAAAAAAAGAAGACATATGCATTCCTGTCTCATTCAAGCCATATCACATTGATATTAAAAAAAGAAAAAAGTAAAATGAAATTTGAAGCTGTATAAATTTTATAACAAAATAATAATTAAAATATTTTCTTCCTTTTGTATTATTAAATCTACTTTAAAGGTGGAATCTTGAGTCCCAAACATAGCAGGGACAGTAGAATATTTGAAAGAGGCAGGTGCTGGTACTTCTCTGTTTCACTCACAGATGCTAGCAAGAGGGAAGTAGTCTTAAAACATTTTTGAAATAATCAAGAGTGTTAGTAGCATATGCTTTTCACCCCAGGTGGTTATGATTCAAAGACATGATTGAGGAAAAGGTCAGCAATCCGCAATCAAAATTTTTCTCTGAGGCACAGGAATGATGGAATCCTGTATTTTCTCAAGCAGAATCTGCATTAACATTGCCAGCCTCCTCTGGACACTTCAAGAACTGAATATTTACACCCCTGTTTGGCATCATTCAGGTTCTGCCACCCAAAAACCAGAACAAATTTGGCCTAATGGCAAAGTATTTAAAAAAAAATTATCCGATTAGCTTGCTAAAATATCATATATGTAAAAATTGTACAAAGCTGCCTCTCCCTTTGTCACTTGCTAAAGAGCAGTAGGCTTGACTGGCTCTTTGTTGGTCTTCATTTTTTATCAAGAAGCTCTTTAAAAAAATAAGAAGTCAGGAGCAAAGTATTACAAGTCTATTGAGACAACTAGTCCTGACATGACTGCAAGGCTGGGGAATTGCTGGTGGAGATACCCTCAATCTTACCTTGAGTATAAAGGTTAAATATGAAAACAAAACCACAGAAGCTCAAGTAGAGAACAAGCTGTAGGAGGTCAGTTATCTTGGGAACAGTTCCCAAGCTCATGACATCGAAGCCAGAGATTATAGCCATAGTCCTACAGAGGCCATGAGACCAATAGATCACAGTGTAACAGAAGCCCATCAAAATTGCTTCACCTAATAAAATCCCAACCCAGCCACATGGCCTTGTTATAGCCCTGCTTCAATGGCTTAACCAGTGTCAATGACAAATGTGTTTCCTCCTTTGGTCATGGCCAGTATTTTTTTTACCAAGAATTAATAATTGAGTTTTTCCAAAGAAGTTTTTCCTCTTATCAAGATACGTTCACTATGCAGAAATAAAACAAATGTCAGTAAGTGAAGATTAAGTGTATTGAATGTTATGAGCTATTAAACATCGTTAGAGATGGTAATGCGCCACCTTGCAGAAAGAACACATCATTAAGTGTATGGAATTCACTTATTTCAGCTGTCGCCATTTTCTGGGTTGGGAGGAAAGGGTGTGGGATAATTTTATATTGTTACAGTCAGAAAGCCTATCAAGTGGCAACATGGCACACTTTACAAGTGAGACCTTAGCAAGGACCTGATAACGGTAGCAATACCCACATTCCACATAAAGGTGATTATTGCCTTGGGGGCAAATTCAACAGAAGACCATAATATTGGAAATCTGAGATAGTGTTGTTGGAGATTAAGAGAAAATATAGAAAATGAATAGTGAAACCACTTCCATTTAATAATTTTATTAAATAAAGAGAAAAGCAGGTGCTAGACATGTAAATTTCATTATGCAATAAATATATTTCTGTAATAAGTGCACTCTAACAAATACATCTGAAAATTAAATATAGATTACTTTGAAATGCAAATAGCATTCCATAAATTCACTTTTCTATAGATCCAAAACACTGGTAATCCCTTTCATACAAGGCAATTCTTTATGAAAAGCATGCTAGCTTATTTATATTCTTAAGTCAATAAACGTCTATTGATCGGTATCTCGATTCTCTTATAATGAAGACACAAATCAAAACCCACTGAAATGTCAGGAGTCTGATATAGAACATGGCAGCTGCTGTGTGACACATACGATGCCACATACAGAATCAAGACTGGACAGACAAAGGTAATATGCCTATCAAAAATGCTAGCATCTAATGCTGAACAGAAGAGGCTGGCAGAATCCATGCTCAATAATCTCAATATGGACATGTAGAGGGCACCTTGATTTCTTCATGCTGATTAAGACACTGTGCATGGAAATGCAGACTAAGTGGCATGGATTTAGTGCTCAAATTCCAGGATTTAAAAAGTGCCTTTGAGAACATTAGGCAGCATAACTTTCAGCAGATGCCAAGTTCAAATATAGCCTTTTAGGCCAGAAAACCCTCTGTCTTCCCAGGAAAGCATTCCAATTTGAGAAAGAACTTTTTCTTTCTTTCTTTTGGTGCTGATGTCAACTCCCTGGTCTTTACACTGAGCTATATTCCCAGCCCATTATTATTTTTGATTTTGGAACAAGGTATTGATAAGTCATTAAGTTGCTCAGGCTAGGACTGAACTTGGGATTCTCCTGTCTCGACCTCCCAGAGTGTTGGGATTAGAGAACTGCACCATTTGGCCAAGCTTTGAGATAGTTGTAAATGTTATCTTTTTATTCCCCTATTTGGTCTCTGGAATGCTCTTCTGAACCATACATAAAACTATAATCTCATTTCAATAGTACAGATCTTGAATTATTTTAAATGTCATTTAAGGAGAAGAGACATATCAACATGAGCCTCACTACCTCTTGCCGAGAACTAACGCTGCCCTTGTATTATGAAGAGAACAACTGACAACAATAAATGAATAAGCAATGCTCCCTGGGTTTCCAGATGTTATGTCCTTATTAATTTATCACTCAAGTCACACGATGGGGTTTCTTTATCGTACCATTGAAGCAAATTAATAGCCATAAATAGAAAAAGCATCCTTCATCTGCCTTGGATGAAGCAAAGCTCGTTTCCAGTGCGTTGAGGAAAAAAATTAAGAAAGTCATCAGTCACACTAACTTATTCCAGACCCAAACCGTGACAAACATTTAAGGACATACGATGTGAGGCTAGCGGTGGCAGCCAATTTAAGAACAAAGAGGATAAACCAGGGATCATTCATAGCCAACTAGGTACAGAGTCTAGACTGAAATCTGGGTTTCTTGACTTAGAGCCACGTATTTCTTATAGTCACTACATATTGTGGGAAACAAAATGCCTTTTTTTTTCTTTGTTGAGTGTGTATGGGGGATTGGACCAAGAGTCTTAGGTAGAATCCCCACCTTTTTATTGCTGATTGAGACACAGGGTATCACTAAGCCACTAAATTTTTCAGACTAGGCTCAAATTTGTGATCCTCCTGCCTCAGCCTCCCAGAGTACTCGGGTTACAGGCATGCGCTCAAGCTCATAGGTGACTATATACAAGTGAGCCTAAAAATTACAGGGTTTTTTTTTTTTGTCACCAGTTTAGGTGTTTTGGTATTATGCTTATCAGGATGTATCTGTAAATTATTATGACATTTCAAAGTTGTCACTAGTAAAAGTATACAGTACTTGCATCACTGATTTCTTTTTTTCTTTTCCCCCATTTTATTGATATGGATAAGTGCAAAATTTAAGGTTTACAATGTAGTTGAGCATTTTGTGCACATACGTATCCTGTCAAGGTGAGCAAACAATATAAATGCAAAGAAAAGCAAATGAAAAGTGTAGAAAAAAACCACATTATCTAATTTGCATCTTACAAACTTCAGCTAAACAAACTAGGCTTGAAATTGCTACACAGAAAAATAACAAGTCAGTCTAACTTTTTGTACAGTAATCCTTGGCCAAACAAAACCCTGGAACAAGTCTCACAACGAGCACCATTGATTAAGGACAGAAAATTCTGCCATACATTTTCAAATTAGAAGCAGAACAAAAAATGGTTCAAGTAATTGGCACCATGAGCATGGTCAATGGTGCTGTAAAATTACTACTCAATTTAGTTATATTTTAAATTGCAACATGGAGAAAACTGATTTTCTTCACTGAATTTTGAGTGAAAAAAACCTAAAATTTTTAAATTCTGGGATTGAAATGGCACAATCTCCACTTAATTTCTGACACGCACGGATTTTTCATTTATCACTGGCTCCAACATGATTATAGTCACATGTCTTCTTTTCTGAACGGACAGGAGGTAACTGTGTCACTGCCTTCTGGTAGCACAGAAAGAGGATTCAAGGAAGGTAAAAAACATCTTGATTACATTGCTTGCATCAATGATAATGAAATACAGCTCAGAATATACGTGCATAGTGGGAGAACTAGGCAATGGTTAATGAACACAACTGATTAAAGGTAACTCAAAACCCTAAATCTAAAGACAAATGTGCCCAAACCTGCTAATCAGTGCTTTTTGTATTTCTATAATAAATAACTTCTCACCACAATCATGACAGTTTTCAGACAGGCTTCCCTCCTTCCAAGTCAAAAGTATATTTTAAATAGAGGTCTAATTAAGTTAAATCCAACTCCAAACTTCCAGGGTGAGAATGTCCAAACAGGGTCACATGTAGCCCTAAGTGGGGAGGTCATGGGATCAGAAGCTGGGTTCCTACTGTCTCGGTTTGCAAGGTTGACGACACATTGTATCTACAAAAGCATGGTTGGACGAAAAGTAGATGCAGAACCATGAACCATTGTATTTGTCTTTTTAATTATTCCATTAAATACTTATTAAGTACCTACTGTGTGGATCATTCCATAAATATTTATTAAGCACCTATTATGTGACAGACCCTGCTGGGCCATATCTATTCAAGGTGAAGTTGTAATTCATGCCCTTTGTTTACTTGCCAGACTTGTGGTTCAGAAAAACTCACTGATAAAGTCTATAGACAAATGTCCACTCAACAGATATTTAGAAATTTAAAAAAAAAAAGAGTAAGTTACTGCACATAGGGAATTGAAAACCATGAGTACATAGAGGTACACTGCCAGCTATAATGATAGGCAAGAGTGGCCAAAGAGTACCGACATATAAGATACACTGAATTTTTTTTCTTTCGTCCCTCTAATCGTGGCTTTCAGCCATGACTCAGGTGACAGACACCAGGTACTCACTTTCAATTCTCTACTCCCAGCTAATGTGCCAAAAGGCAAAGATGATAATGGACAATCCCAGGAAGTGCCTCTTCTTCGCTAAGTAGTTCCTCAATTACACGTTAAGCAAGCCTGAGTTAATAGTGAGATTTAAGGCCCTTCTAAGTTATGATATCAGGCCTTAATAAGTATAAAAAAGACTACAAAAAGTCACCGAGTTTTAGCCAAGTAATGGTAACTCGATCCATTCCTTCAGTCAGACTAACATGGTATCCAAAATGTCAGGAAACAGGACAAAATTAGTTTTAAAAAGTATGGAAATGAAATTTTCAAACAATATGTTAATATTTTCCAACTTCCTAATGCCTTTTTGCTCTTAAAAATACTGAAATCTAAAGCAGAGCTCCAATTATTAATATGGAAAAAGTAGAGATGTACATACTCTTTTCTCTGCATTTTAAGACCTTTTATGCAACTTTGACATGCTAACAATTGAACACATTCTAAAATTATTTTGCCATCTCAGAGGTTTTTTTCCGCTTGAAGAAAGTTGTCCCCAAGCTAAGGGAAACCACTGTACACTGCTTCTTATTTATTTCTTTTAAAGGAAAAGTGAGAAAATGACATATGACTTGAAAAGTGCACTCTCTGTTCCTACCAGTGAATACAAATGAACCATCTCTAGGTAAACATATTTGTTACTACAAAGTAATAAACACACTGGGAGTATAATTTACCTTCCCACAGAGTACTGCCTCTAGTCATATTGACGTTAGTATTCCATTGTTTATAATACCATAGCAACAACTAAAAAGCTAATATGGATTTTCCCAGCCACATCCCATGGTTCTGTAATTCTTTCATTGTTTGCACATTATGGGATTGGAGTGAGATAGCAGCAACTGTGCTGAGTCATTACTAGCAGCTGTTTGTGCTAAGTATGGGAACTGGTTTGAGCAATGAAGCAAAGCTAGCTTTTAACACCTCGTCTGGAAAGCAAGTGGCTTTTTGAAACAAAAAGAGTCTAAAGGTATGACTGAATAAGAAAATACAGATTCTAAAGAAGTGTAGAAGCAGAAGATATATAGTTTCCAAACAGAGATCTGAAGAATTATTGTGTGATACTAGGATTGTGTATGTAAAATTCTAAGCCACCTCCATAAAGTGTTCATGGCGCTGAAGTAGAAATCAGGTGGCTGAACACGAGATAGGCAGGGCATAATGGCATCCCAGGCTGATTTAGTTCCATGCTTGCATAGAAACTACCACCCTCTCTGTCATACTGATCCATATTGTTGGAAAGACAAGCGTGAAGACTAGGTATGGTTCTACCACCATCCTTCATCTTACACCCTAGAAAAACCTCGAGTAATCAATGATATTGATTCTCATGATAGAGTCTGGGCTTGGTAACTTGTAAGAGATCTACTTAGTGTCCACATACAATTACAAGTTAAAGCATCTTTTCTGGTACAAGCATGGACACACACATATGTCACAAAAACTCTCCCTGAAAACATACCTTGATTAAAATATACCTTGATTACACCAGTTAAGCCTTTCTCGCTGAGAGCTAGCAAAAACGGTAAACAGAATCATTTGGAGAATTAGTCTTAGTCTTTTTTTACTTCATGTGCTACATATTATAATTACAGTAGAGAATCCCCAACCCTAATATTTTCAAAAATTAACAGATGCTCCTAGAAATAATCTCCAAAAATGAAGCATTGCAGAAACCTATTTTCTCCTGCTCTGGTGATCTTGTCAACATTAATCAACAACCCCTCCTCTT
>PVKB01007343.1:0-37475 GCA_004027205.1 Ctenodactylus gundi | reverse complement strand
TTCACTTTGTTTTTCGTTTTAAGTTCCATGAAATAGTTGTGATCTGGGTCTCTCATATCAGAGAGACCATTCTATGTTTCACCTTCTGCTTCTGACTCACTTCACTAAGCAGATGCTTTTGAAGAAGGTCAGCACAAAAGTGGAGGGGAAATGGAGTCCGAAACTCTCAGCCTGGCCGAGGCCTGGCACACCCTGACGCTGAGATGCTTTTCACACTGCATCCCGCTGTCCTCCAGCCGACTTGCTGTCTGCCCATCTCCTGAAGAGCCAAGCTTCCGTCCCTGCCGCTTACTGGCAAGCTCCCTCTGATTTCTCTTTTTGTTTTTGAGACAGGGTCTCACTCTATAGTCCAGTCTGCTTCTGAACTCACTATGTAGCTACATCTGGTCTCGAACTCACAGAAATCCTACTGCCTCGACCTCCTGAGTGCTGGGATTCCAGGCATGTATCACCATGCCGGGCTTTCTCTCTTATTAGCATTTCTAATTAAATGCTAGAATGCAGGAAGACATACCCAATTTCCCCCACAAAACGCCTCCAAGCTTCCTTTTCACACCTTATCTTATGCTTCTAATACTTGTGCTCGTGTGCCTGCCTCTCTAATCTTTGTGGAGCACAAGCTCCCTAAGAGTGAGGCCTTGCCAACCTCGGTCCCACCCACCCGCACCCGGGCACTGACACACAACTCAACAAATGTCCATCTGAATCAGACTTAAAAGACATTAATTTTTTAAAAATCGCAGAGAGAGGGAATTCTAGAAGTCAACATGAAATGTCATAATCATTGTAATGGGCGCAAAATCATGCCCAAGCCTAGAAGCCACGAAGCCAGGTTAGGTGTAGGGCAGGGAGGCAGTGACAGGGACAGAAGGAGGCGGACACCCGCCCTCGGCCCACACCAGCCACGGCAGCGCCCAGCTTCTTGCCTTCCCTGGCAGGCTCCCATTCAAAATCTGTTAAAAGAGAGTTCGCAGCACCAATGTGTTGGCAAGCAGCACATGCATGCCCCAGTGACGTGAAGGTACTACTCCAGAGGTGAGGCCAGGAAAAAAAATCAGGTATAAATCATATAAAAACAACAATCAATGAAGAGGAAATCTGAAAGAAAGAAGGGATGTCGGCCCAAAAAATGACACAGCAAGCTTTCCCAAAATAAAAGTAGGGCAAAGCGCCAGGAATAACTAGAAGACCAAACAAAACGTAAGCTAAAAGACACCCAAGCACGTTCACACATGCTGCTGAGTTTAAGATGGGTCCGACGCATCACCCACGCCCCACTCGCCATACCTGGCCAGAGTCTCCAGTGCAGTACTCCGTGATGTCACACCCGTTCACCGCATCCCGACACTCATACCCCCGGGGCTGAAACTGCAAATCAAATCCCAGTATTAGGAGCTAACATTAACTACTTTTTCAAAAAGGTCTGGTGAGTACATTTACCAAGCGCCGCATGCTTTCTCATAACCAGCACCGAGCCTTTGTAATGACGTAGTAAAACAGCTGTAGAGTAGAAACAGGGCGCAGACAGGGCCTTCCTATCCTAGCCATGAATCGCCAGAAGCGGTGCTAACATGTTCAGATTTCAAAACCCGCTGTCTCTGAGCATTATTTCAGGAAAACAGCTCCAGTGTGGTGGAAATTATGTAAAGAAAAGACAGTTTTGACTGATGACAAAAAGGTAGAACACTGTAATATAAACACGGATCTCTCTGAAGGACGGATACAGACCCACCCAGCCTTCACTAATGTATCTATCAGCATGAATATTAATCTTGCCTTAGCAGACTATACATAATGAAATGACAATGAATTCACGTAAATTACCCTGAGTGATGCCAGTGACCGCCTGTGACATGCAAAACCTTTTATTTGTCTGGGAAGGGATGGGAGCGTAATGGAAGACCCATTAGCCTCCAGCAATTTATAATCTGGTAGAGGAAAAGAAGTGAGAGCAAACTAAGCTAGAATCTCTTAGAATATTGTAGCATGTAATATATCTTGGTAGTGAAAAACATAATAAAATCATTATGGGTATGAGGCATATCATAGGTATGAGAAAAGCTTTTAAAATGACTTTTTAAAAATAACTAAAGGTCACTGCAGATGGAAGAGTGTGTTCACACCTGTGCTATGTCATGTGCACATGGGCACACAAAATTTCGTTTTTCTCTAGTTTTCCCGAGTTAAAACAGAGTTCAAAAAGTTCTGGGCTGGCTGGAAGTGTGGCTCAGCAGTCAGAGCGCTTGCCTAGCAACTGCAGGGCCATAGGTTTGATTTCCTTAGCACCACATAAGCCAGTCAGGGTGGTGCATGCCTGCGATCCCAGCCCTAAGGAGCCTGAGCAGGAGGACTGCCTTGGGTTCCAGGTCTGCCTCGGTTCCACAGTGAGCTCAAAACAGCCTGGACTATAGTGCAAGACCTGGCCTCAAAAAAAAAAAAAAAAAAAAAAAAAAAAAAAAAAAAAAAAAAAAAAAAAAAAAAAAAAAAAAAAAAAAAAAAAAAAAAAAAAAAAAAAAAAAAAAAAAAAAAAAAAAAAAAAAAAAAAAAAAAAAAAAAAAAAAAAAAAAAAAAAAAAAAAAAAAAAAAAAAAAAACCTCTAGATCTCTGGTAAGTTTTAAAGAAAATGTTATGAAAATAGGTCATTTTACTTAAAAAAAACACAAGAATTGTTCCTCTCTTCAAAAGGCTGAAAATCTGAAAATAAATATTCCCTTAGATCCAGCAATACCTCTTCAGCGAGTTTTTCCAAAAGAGTTAAAAATCATTGTATAACAGAGATACATGTATACTCATGTTCATAGCAGCACAACTAGCTAAAATGTGGAAGACACCAAAATACCCATCCACAGGCCAACGGATACATAAACTGTGGTATATACACACAATGAAATGTTACTCATCTATTATGACAGATAGGTTTGAGGTTTCTGTAGGCAAATGGAAGCAACCGGAGACCATCACGCTCAGTGAAGTGAGTCAGACGCAGGAGTCTAAATACTGAATGGTTTCTCTAATATGAGTAACCCAGGGTACAATCATTCCCTAAAACTAAGTGGGGGACACTGGGAACTAGTAGAGAAAGGGAGAGTGTGGGAAGGTCAAAAGGGAGTGGGAAGGGTTTGTATTTTTGAGGCTATACATATGTGCACAAAATACTCAAGTTCAACGTAAACATGTAGCACATATGTACATATCAATAAAATGGAGGTACAAAAGCACTGTTCCTCTTCTACCCAACAATTTAATTTGATTCTTGCCTGTGTTGGGAGGGGCACTCTTGGTGTTCATTTTGGAAGCAGCACTATGTTTTCCTTAGGAGGCACTGGACGATAAGGTGAGGGTGGAGACTAACGGGCCAGATAGAGAGGAGCCACGAGAGTTGGTGGAATTATAGACTCTACGAAATGGCCAGGCTCATCCACATGCACACGTGACCAGCCACACAGACATTCACTACCCGATCTGAGATAGCTGGCTAAGATTAGGTGAATCAAGGAAAGAGGCCTGTGGGACTCACGAGGCAGGAGGAGCCATTGCAGCAGGGCCCGTCGCTGCAGTGGGCGCCACTGGACAGGGAGCACTTCTTACAGCACAGCCCGGAGCACTCCTGGAGGGACACCACGAGTCAGCCAGAGCCTCGCCCGCTGTCCACTCAGCGTCTGCGCGCGGCTTCTACACAGTCCAAACGAGTACACTGACATAATGGTTAGCAAACATTTCGGGAAAGAATCGGTCACCTTAAACACCGGTGGAGCTTTCCCTGCCTTATTGGTCGACAGACCAAGATCTACACAGGGTCTCTTTTTCCAAGAGTACTCTTATTTCCTGGCACACCTACCCCAAACCCCGGGGAGTACTAACGTCACCTTAATATTTAATTTTATAAAGGCAAAATTAATACACAATATGAAAAAATATTTCATGATGTGGTAAAACTTGTCTGAGATGAATATGACTACGAACAGGTCAGGGGAGAGAGACTGATTAGAACAATCTAATAGGCTTTTTCCACCAAGACTATAAGCACATGACTAAGTCCAGGGTGTCTGAGCTGAGAGGAAGCACTGATCAGAGAGCCTGGAAGAACGGCATGATGGGTACCATCGGCCTCCCCAGTGCTGCTCTTGTTAGCTCGGGAATGGTTTCCGGAAGGTAGGGAAGGCCTTCTATACCTACCACATGGAAACCACAGTCACATTCTTCCCCAGGTTCCACGTAGCCATTTCCACATTCTGTGGGCTCAAACAACTGCAAGAGATTAGAGAGACACAAAGGAAATGTTTGTGTTTATCACAGAAAGTCAACACACTTCCTGAGCCACGCGCATGGCCCTATCATCAGTTACTGCGTGATATTCTTCTGTGACTGATACCATGGCATCTTACATGTGATGTCTGTGTGAGAAAGACTGCTCACTTCTTAATAACTTCCGAAAACATATCTGAAAGGGGTGATACCTCTTGGGGCTTTCCGTGATGGTGGAATCCAGAGATGACATCTAGCATTAGAGTTACTTTTTATGGAGATAAGCTGTCAAGAGAAATTGATCACTTTTCATATCTGCTAATGGAGTGAAAATGCATCACTAATAAGACTCCCAGATACCTAATTTGCTGACTTGACTTAAAGCAGCCAGGAAGACATAAAAAGTGTCAAAAAGATGAATATGCTTCGGTCACAGCTAAATATGATATGCTCAATCAAGTAAGTGGAAATAAACTTAGAAAACAATGTTGCTAGAAATCTAAGCCCATCATTCTCATTGAAAAGAAATCTAAGGGTAGAGGTACAGCTCAGTGGTTAAAGTGCTTCCCTCACAAGTACAGGCCCTGGGTTTGATTTCTCAGCACAGTACAAAAGTTGGGCATGGAATCCCAGCACACAGGAAGATAAGACAGGATTGCTGTGAATTTGAGGCCAGCCTGGGCTACACAGTAAATTCAGTACCAGCCTGGACTACAAAGACAGATGCTGCCCCACCCCCCAAAAAAATCTGCATTATGTGGGCTGGGGTGTAACTTAGTAGTTACTGTTAGCCTAGCAGGTGCAAGGCCCTGGGTTCAATCCCCGAGCCCCACATAAAAATTAGCCAAGCATGGTGACACACACCTGTAATCTCAGCATTAAAGAGGTTGCAGCAGGAGAACTGCCATGAGTTCAAAGACAGCCTGGGCTACAAAGTAAGTTCGGGACCAGACTGAATTACAAAGTGAGACCCTATCTCAAAAAAAAAAAAAGAAAAAATCTGTCACTACAGGATGCGCACTGATTAAACATGTAGACACATGCATGAATATATAAAAATCTCTCAATCATTGCTGGATTGGTAGAAGTCAAATTTCTAGAATAATATACCCTAAAGGTGTCATGCATGAACTTACTTCCAGATAAACAATACTACATACCAACTGTTGGGGCAATTGGCTGGAAGAAACATGCCTGTTTTCCACTACCTGTGGCAGGATTTCATGAGGCGTGATCATCACCCTCTGGGGAGGCCCACAGCAGCCCACCCCAGCACCTGTGCTCAGAGCCCGGCTATGAGAGGGAGAAAAAAAGCTCCATCTCCAGAGGTTGTATATGCTCCAAGGAAAGGATACCTTCCACTGAGTCCACCCAAGAAACACCTGATCCTCCTTCCATTTCCAGGAAAACACAACTACTGTAAGAAGAAACGAACGTTTCCAGGCCATTCAGGTGGGCCTCTCCTGTGGACAGCCAGTGAGTGGACCCACAGCCCAAACCACTGGCCCGTTCTCATCAGCAAGAGGGTGAAACAGAAATGCGAAGGTCCAGATGGAACATGAGCAGCACTTGGTGTTGTTTTATTTTTTTTCTCATAATTATTATTTTTGTTAGCACAAGTTTGCTGTTTGCAAGATGCAATAACTACATACAACTTGGGGAGCTGGTGCATGTACACGTTGCATCTTATAATTTTCATTGCCCCTCCACCGTCTCTTCTCCCCCCATGACCAGGCTCCCTTCCCCTCTATTTTGCTGGCTTCCTAACATCTATCTTTTACTTTGCTCTTTAAATGATTTACATTTTAGGCTTCCCATGTAAGAGAAGCCATGCGATAGCTAGCCTTCCATCTCTGGCTTATTTCATTTAGCATCACAGTCTCAAGGTGCGAATCGCATTCTGCATCAGTCCTCCCATCCTGAGATGGGTCACCACCACAATGCAGATGGGAAATGGGAGTCCCAAAGCACACAACACATACTCATAGATTAACAGAAACACAGCACATGTGTATACATTCATTCATTGGCCAAAAATGCGGGGGAAAAGATAAATACTTTGACATATACATTTATAAACGATTCTACTGGAAAGCATAAAGCTTTTTTAGAAACTATTGCAACATAGAGCTTAAAAAGAGAAATCATTCTGTATTTATTAACTTTCAAAAAGGAAAGCGGACTTATAGTTATTTTGATATAGTGCCCAAGTTATATCTCCCTATTTACCGGCAATTTGAGAAATGCAATGATTGTTCCTTATGCACACACTAAAACCTTAATCTTTTCAAAGAAGTGAGTGTTCTTTCTTCAGCTTGATGCTTTTAATTAACTGGTATGCTGCAAGGTGGGTAAAATTAACCCTTTACCCTGAAATTCAAAAACACCAACAGATCACATCGGCTCCTTATTGCTGATTTCACCCATTGCCAGCACTCTGAAGCTTTTGGATTCCAGAAGCAGGGAGACCATGCCAGGAAAGACAGGCAGCCTACTCTAGTGACGCAAGGTCACTTTCAGAGACTCATTTCCTTTCCACAGCTTTGCTGAGACGTTATACAGATGTGACACAGCAAACCCCATCCCCTGCCTCCAGCAGCACCATGTAATGATGGGTATGGAATAAATTATCCTACCAGGTATTCACATTAGTCACTGATTATTTTTAGAAAAGGTTAACATGAATTCATTCCTCCTTCAATTTGCAGAATATTATACATGTTGTATAGCAACAAACTCTATTTGACTTTTGAAGTAGTATTTTAAAGGAAATATTAAGCTTGTCATGTTAGAATTTCTATGGCACCAGGACAGGTGGCACAGGCCTATAACCTTAGTGCTCTGGGTGGCTGAGGAATGAGGAACACAATTTCAAACTCCATCTGGGCAACTTAGTGACTGGCCAATATTTGGCTCAAAAACCAAAACTATAAAATAAAAAAGAATTTCTATATCATCTGTTAATTAGCGCTGATCTTGTCGTTTTGCTTGTTAAATAACTTTATTTCCAAACATGCAACTATACATCTCCAGACCCCTATGCAAAGCTTCCTAGCAAGCAATGCTTAAGGATGGACTTTGGAAACATGTGACGACTGACTGTGTGCTACAGAACCATTACAAGGGCCCTGAGGCATACTCTTTAATAAAGCATGTTTATGTTACCATGGGAAGACTTATATATAAGTCTTGACATTGTGTAGAACAAATAAAAATTTTCAATCTAGATAAGTTTTATTGTCAAATGTGCTTTTTGCAACCTCTAAAAACCACTTCTGGAGCTGGGGCGTAGGTCAGTGATTAGAGCATCTGCCTAGAAAGCACAAGGCCTCAGATTTGATCCTCCAGCATTACATAATAGCTGGATATTGTGGTACATGCCTGTGATCTTATCATTCAGGAGGCTGAGGCAGGAGGATTGCTGGAGTTCGAGGCCAGGCTAGGCTACTAGGCTACATACAGAACAGGACCTTGTCTAAAAAAAAAAAATACTTCTAGAAATCTGCAGTGTTTAAAATTCAAGGTTATAGATAAGGAATTGTGACATACACAAACTCTGGTGAAATCCCAATCAGCAGTGAGGAGATTCCAAGGCGAAAAGCCTATGCAACACAAATACTTATAGCACTTATGGCATCCAAAGATACTCTGTACCGTTTCTTTTAGCTATCTGATGTTTGTAATGCTTCCTGTGTGAAAAAACAGACCAACTGTAAAGGGAAAAGGGGAAAGACAAACAGAAGGAAGACAGGGAGGACAAGGAGGAGAAAGAAGAGAAGACGAGGAGAGAGAAGAGGGAAGGGGGAGAGGAGAGGGGGAGAAGGAAGGAAAAAGAAATAATAATAATAATAATAATTAGATCCCTAAAGAATAACAAAGAGAAATAAATTTTTATGAGAGGTAGCTTAGAGTCATATTTTATCTTAAGCTAAACCTATTATCTGTTAGAAGCAAGGTGAAAACATTTCCAGCATTGAAATTGCAGTTACTTCTTTTTTCCTATGGAACTAATGATCAAGCCCAGAGCTACAATCCCAGCCATTTTTTTTAATATTTGGTTTTGAGACAGGATCGCACTAAATCATTTAAGTTGCCAAAGTAGGTCGGCTCAAATTTGCGATCCTCCTGCCTCAACCTTCTTAAGTGCTGGGATTACAGGTTTGCACCACTGGAAACAGCTTCCATGGAAGAACTGAAGAATTTTTGCGTGGGGGAAGGTTCGAGACTATGACTAGCACTGAACCCTAATGTACAGTCCAGTCATTCATTTAAATAGGACTCAATCATCAACACGGCAAGGCTTTTTGTAATTAAATATTAATTTGGCTGAGAAGAAACCTGCTTTCCGAGACAAGTATCTGGTATTTGGCACTCTTCCATTGTGAAACACTGGAGAAATAATTACACATTCTGTTACTAACCTTTGTTGGCCTATTGAAAAGACAGGCTCCCCCTCCTCTCTGTAAAAAGTCTCTGTACTCCAAAATGCTGCACTTGGAGAATTTTCGGGAATGGGATACCCTGAGGAAATAAAGAATCAATTATGTGAATAATTTGCCAAAAGCAGTCACCAGAGAAGAAAATTAAAAACCCTAAATTAGAACAAAATATTCATCTTGGATCTGGATGAATCTACATAAATTTCGACATCACTTATGTTCAAATTACTATGTAAGTTTGGCGTGGTAGTTTGTAAAAATAGAAATATAAAACAAAATCACAGAATTGGGGACTAAGGTACATTACCAGTTGGTGGACAAGTCCTCTTGTGACTTTGCTTGGAACAGTGTTTTCAAAGGTTTAACACTAAACACCTTCATCTAGGCTGCATTTTATAATATGATTATTTTCATTTACTACATCTCACAAAGGTAAGCACTGTTTTGATTCTGCCCTGAATAAAAGGAGCTGGTGAGCCTCCCAGACTGAACTTTGCAGGAAAGCTGGGAGGGTCAAGTAATACCAGCCACACTATGTAAGTCAACGACATAGTTCATTGACAATGCAGTTCAGGTAAGCAAGGCAATCCTGAGGAGATGTGTCAGATCAGACACATATGCTTATATAAGTTTATGGCATGTATACAATACATGTAGTAGAAGAGAATTAGGATAAGCTCCCACAAATGGTAGCTTGTTATTCTTCATCTCACATACTATTGGGCAATACCCATGATTCAACAGGAATATAAAATAAGCTTCCCTCTGATTTACTTAATCAAATGAATACCTCAGTGTCAATCATACACAGGACTATTACACAATGATAAAATGAATCCTACATACTGATTTATCAGGAACAATTGTAACACGATTTGATTTGAGAGTGACCAGCCATTTGTTCCAGCACATAATCTAATAGTTGGAGGGTCAGTGAGGACACAACACCCACCTGTTGACAGTGATCTCTTACAAGAACCACAAGGAGAGACATACACTTGAGAAAACACACATTAACTTTTGCCCCATAATTATTATTTTTACTATGTATGTGATACACAATAATTACGCCCAACCTGGGGAACTGGTGCATGTACACAATGCATACTAACAACTTTTACCTCCTCTCCACACCCATCCCCCTCATCCTCAGGCCCCTCCCATCCCCACAAAGTCTACTTCCTGTTCCTTATCATCTCTCTTTCTTTAAATTATTTATATTTGGGGGGTTTTTATATAAGAGAACCCATGTGATGTTGAACCTTTTGTGTCTCATTCATTTCGCTATGCATGATCATCTCAAGCTGGCCTCAAACTCACAACAATCCTCCAGTCTCAGCCCAAGTGCTGAAATTATAAGTCTGCGTCGTCATGCCCAGCTTTATGTGGTGCTGCGAAATCAAACTCAGGGACCTGAGCTTACTAGGCAAGCACTTTAACCACTGAGCTATGCCTCCAGCCCCTCAAGTTTATATTTCTTTATGGCAGAGTAGTAGCCCATTGTATATACGCTACATGTTCTTTATTCATTTATCTGTTGAAAGACATAGATCGCTTCCATGATGTAGCTGTTATGAGCTGTGCTGCTGTAAACATGAGCATTCATGTATCAGCATAACAGGATACATTTCTGAGTATCTTTTAAGATGATAATCAGAAAAATATAGCTGGGCCAAATGGAACTTCTATTTTCAGGACTTGAGGTTTTTGGGGAGACTTCAAGATGATTTCCACAATGGTCGAGCCAGCTTGCAGTCCCACAACAGCACAGATGAGATCCTTTCTGGCCTTCACCTCGCTAGCAGTTGTTGTTGTTTGAATTCTTAATGATAGCCAGGCTTACTGGAGAAAGATGGAACTGGTGTTATTTTTATTTGCGTTTTCCTCATGGCCAAAATGCTAAACATCTTTCGTGTGTTTATTGGCCATTTGTACTTCTTCTTTTGAGAAGTGTCCATTCATTCAATTGCCCATCTTTTATTTTTAATTTTTAATTAAAATTTTAAATTAATTGTATTAATTATTAAGTTCTTTATATATTCTAGATATTAGTTCTCTGTCTGTGAAGTAGCTGGCAGCATATTTTTTCACCCTGAAGGTTGTCCTTTCACTCTCGTGATTGTCTCCTTTGCTAGCAGAAGCTTTTTAATTTGATATAATCCCTTCAGTTGATTCTTAGTGTTCTCTCTCTCGCCTTTGGGGGGAAGGATATATTTCTTTTGCTGTGGTGTTTGTTCAGGAAATCCCTGCCTAGGCCTATGTTATCAAGGTTTTTACCTCCAAGCAGCTTCAGCATTCCTGTTTTAATATCTAGACCTTTGATCTATTTTTATTTGATTTTTTTATACAGGATGAAAGGTTTAGATCTAGATTCATTCTTCTCTATGTGGATGACCAGTTTTATCAGCACCACTCTTTAAAGAGGCTGTCTTTCCAAAAATGGTATATAGATTTAATGCAGTTCCCACCAAATACCAAACAGCATTCTTCACAGAATTAGAAAAAAATCTTAAAATTTATGTGGATCCAGAAAAGACCCAGAATAGTCAAAGCAATCCTAAGCAACAAGACAGCAGGAAGCATCACTATCCCAGATTTCAAGTTATGTTACAAAGTAATAATCATAAAAACCACATGCTACTGGCCTAGACACACAGAGCAATGGAACAGAACTGAGGATGTAGAGACAACCTCAGGTGCCTTCAGCCATCTGATTCTGGACAAAGAGGCCAAGTACCTTATACAGTCTCTGTTTCCCCCCAATACCAGGGATTGAACTAGGGTTTAGTATAGCCTAGAAGTAGTTACATCAAAATCTTATTTAGAAATTAGGAGTTTAAAAGACAAAAGTTGAACCCAGCTTCTCTCAACTTCCCTCTTGGCTATTTTTCTGAAAACGTTAAAGACATCATACCTACAGATATATGCATAGCCCCACTTACAGAAGCACAATACATAACTGCCAAACCACAGAAGTAGCATAGAAACCCAGGAACAGACACACAGAGAAAATGCTGTATATTTACATAAGGGAGTATTACTAAGCTATAAAGAAGGATAAATTTGAGTCATTTATGGAAAAATGCATGAAACTTGAGACCATGATGTGAAGTGAAATAAGTCAGATGCAGCAGATTATTTATCACATGGCTTCTCTTATATGAGACAATTAAAATATAAACAAATTTAAGAGTAAGGAGAGATGATAGGAAACAGGGAGACGGATTTCTTGGAGATAGGGAAGAAGAGGGTGGGAAGGAGAAGGAGAGAAGAAAACATGATCAAAAATGGTCAAATTTACACATATGTATATATATATATACATATATATATGTATATATATGTATATATATATATATATATGTACACCAGTTTCCCAAAACAAATTTAATTATCATGTGTTATAAGCTAAATAATTTATTTTAAAAATAAGAAAAGAATCTCCCTATAAAACCAGTATTATAAATGGTGCTACCTTCCTACTGAAGTTCTCAGAAAAGCCTGTGTAGTCCCTAAATTACCAACTTGTGAAACAAAAGTAATGCCACTGTAGGAGCTAGGAGCTTCAAGTTTAAACTACTTTTTCTAGGAAACTGTTGATAAGTCACAGAGATTATTGACTCTGTGCAAACACTCTTCTTCCCAGGACCTGGACTCCTGGGAGGGTCCCCTGCAAGGCTCGTGCAACGCAGGGCCTCTGTCAACAGGCTGAGAAGGACTGGGGAAGCACCAGAAATCGCCAACGCTAGACCCTGGCAGATCTAGCATAGGCCAAAGAAGCAGGAGAGCCAGGTGGGTCAGGAAATGTGTCCCAACCACCGGCAGTGGACTGCAGCTGCGGAGGCCTGGAGAGGTGGCTCACATGGGGCCATGTCCCTGGGAAGGGGCAACGTGGCCAGGCCAGTCAGGAAAGCAAGTTCCCAAAGTATGCGCAAATAGAGAGGTGAAACAGATGAGTGAATTCTCACACGCCTGCCTCTAGAAGACTAATTTAGGCACAATGCAGCCTACTTACAAAATATATAAAAGCTTTATCAATTCTACAAAGCAATATAGTACAATTTTTATTATCGTAAATGCATATATTTACAAGTTCCTTAAAATGCAAATTGATCACTAAATTGATTTTCACTGACTGCTTCAGGTAGACAACCAGCTTTTATTCTGAGTGTACTAAAAAATTAATGCCTCTCCTAAAGTTAGAAGCATCAAGTAGTGTGCTTCCTGTATGGGTTAAGAAGGAGAGTAGCTAATACATTTTACTTTCATCACTAACCTTAAATAAAAAATTAAAATATAAAGTGAATTAGTCCTGTCAATTTTAAAATATCAGACGATTAATTATTGAACTTATACTAAGTGCTCAGTCTAAAATACCAGAACCTGAGAGACTGTGTCTCTAATCACGCACATGTAGCAACTTCAGCAACAGGCATGTATCAAATGCTTGTGTAATAGAAACGTACCCCGTTTCCTCCATGATGCAGCCGCCCCAGGATTCTGTGCAGTCACACTCTAGCCCAATGAAACGATGAAGGCAACACACAAAGAGGGAAACGAAAAGCCACATCTTTAATTAACATCACAATTTCTATAAAAAACTCTTTATCATCAATTCCATGTCAAATAGATAAGAAGGTGAAGCCTCATGAAACAAAAATTTTTGAAATCAATATTCCTTCATCCTTTCTCAAAGTACAGGTTGCTTCCTAAGAAAATAGGTGGAAAGAATAAAATCATGCCTGTCTTCATTTATATAATTCAGACAACTCTTGAAGGCTCCTGGTCCAATATTTAATGAAAAATACTCTGCCCTGTCTAGAATTGCAAAGCCTGAATTCTAGCCTAAATTCTCATGTAGGAACCAGTCCCACAAGCAGGTGACTTAGCATTTCTTGGGTCTCAGTGATTCTGCATCTAAAATAGGCAAAATACCTCTCTGCTCATCTGGCAGAAAGATTCTGGGGTTCATACAGATGGTGCACCTCCAGGCTCTCTATGAATGCCACAAACTGTCACCAAAGACCTTCTGAAGGAGCACACCAGAAGTCAGACAAGAGAATCTAACCTGCTAGAGTCAAAGCCAGCATCAAAGGCTTAAAGCGCAAGCATTATGTTGCAAGTCTTGGGAGTAAAAAAAGAAAAGAAAAAAAAAGGAGTCTAAAATAGAAGCATACAAGCCAGGTGGGGCACACCTGGAATTCCAGCACTTGGGAGGCTGTGACAGGACTGCCGTGAGTTTGAGGCCAACCTGGGCTACAGAGTGAGCTCAGGACTAGCCTGGACTACAGAGTGAAACTCTGTCTCAGAAATAAATAAATAATGAATAATGTGTACATAATCACTTCATTAACAATTACGAACTTAACACAGATACCAGAGATGGATGTATTTTATTGCAATGGACACTTCTTTGCATTTACTTTTTTTCCTACTCTCTTTTAATCAGAAACAAAGATATTTTTAAAGACTTTCAACTGTGTTTTTGAGAACTCAAATTTTGGAACTAATGAAATACCTATCTAAACACACAACACACAACAGAATAAATGCTGTGGGGGGGGGGGGGGAGCATTAGGAATGACCTCAGGTCTTCACCCCACTCCACATCCAACTCCAACTCACTAAAATTCTTTCACTGACCCAGCACTGGCCTCCAAGACTGTCAAACAAGGTCAGAAATCTAGGGACTGTTCAAATTTTAAGGTACTATGCCAGCTGATGGTACTGTAAGGAATCTATGCCAGTTGATACTTGCTCGGGAGAGCAAATATCCTGAGCAAGACATTAGTAGATGAGAGTTAGTGGAAATTTGCAAAATGCTTCCAGACACTTGTGATGATGACACAGTGATGTAATACCCAGACAGGGATTCAAGAAGCCCTGGCTGTCTACTCACTTTCATTTTTCATAATATTATGCATTAATGACCCCAAATGTATAAAATGTAGAACCATGCTAAGGTACATTTTTTTCCTTTTCTTCTTTGGAGAGCTTGGGTAGGTTGGGTAGGTTGGGTGGAAAGGGAGACCTGTATTCCTGGGATCTCATATTTTCAGAGGGAAGGGGACTTCCGCTGCACTTTTAAGGAAAGTGGCTAACACATGGGAACAGGGGGCCTGTCACTGCACACCATTACATTGTGCTGTTGTGGTCCCTAGGCACTTCTGCTTTCTGCCACAGCAATGTCTTAAAAAATTATATTTCACTACTGTGTCAGCATAAGGAAGAATGTAATTCAGGTTGGACTTTATTCCAATTTTTTAAAAAATAAGCAATGTGCAAATGGAGAGGGGAAACAGGTGAGTGAATTCTCAATCGCATAGGCACCGTGCCCACTGAAGAAACCTGTCCTATCTTTGCGTCTCTCATTTGATTAATGAAAAAAGGGACACGTAACAGTTATTTGTTATGGTTTTGCACTGTGTGGGGTCTGTGGACCTCTGTCTCAATTCCCTCTTGGGCTTGCGTGTATACCAGAGGAGACTTCTGTCCTCTGCCACCCTCCCCAAGCTTCCAGGCCCTGGCAGCAGGCTCAGTCAGATGGGGTTCTTTAACTTTTCTGATGCAACTAAGTGGGCAAATTTAATTAGATTTGTAACACAAGCACTTCTGACTCCAGACCTAAACCATTTCCCTACTGTGCTATCACTTAACTTGTGATGGAGGTTCATCAGCATCTGTGACTCAACGGGCTGGAACCCCAAAGGGAGCATTTTCCACCCCAATCCCAACATTCTGCCATGTGTAAAAGGGCTGACTCATACACTGGAAAAACCGAAGGTGACTGTACAGATTCCTAAAAGGAAATTTCCTCAACTCAAATACATTAAGAATTATTCAAATTTCTTACTTTATAATTTTTTTTCAGAGGAAGAAGATATGCAATTAAACTGTAATGACTTAGGAATGCAAGCTATCCACTGACTGGGCATGCATGACACAGAACTGCACATAGAAGTGAGTAAGAAGGTCGCTGTACATACTTGGCTTTCTGCTAGAAGGTTCCCATTGGATTCCAAGGTTCTGAGCCAGGCTCTGCGATAATACTTGTGCCACTGCCATTGGAAGACCATACTGTTTTTCAGAGTTGGAAGTGTGTGGGAAACATTCGAGAGAGTGCACAAAGCTAGTTATTATCATTTAATTGTCATCATGTAACATCTCAGCTCCCTAAGCAGAGCCTCCCAACATCTACCGATGGCATTTATCCTCACGACGCCTTCCTTGCAACTGGGCCCAAGAAGCAGGAAGTCCCTCCTCCTAGGTGCCACCCTTCAGATCCTGAGGCTCTCACAGAGGAACATAAAATGAAAGGCATGGACAGCTGTGCTCCGATTCTTATCAAAACAACGATAAATTAAACTTCCTACAAATACAAAGAGGTCTCCACCGAATGATGGCTAGTAGGATAGGCTGGTCTAACAAGTTCCAGTAGTGACCAGGAATGAAATAGAGTTGATTGGGGGTGTTAGGTGCTTTGGCAAACTGAAAATTTTCCTCACAAAAATAATGGTATCGAAAAATCAATGATTAAGAAAGTGATTATGATATATCCTACGAGTAATTAAGTACAAGGCATAAAAATGAAAACTGCACCCAGGGAAAAAAAAGACATTAACATGAACTCAGATTTAAATGAGTCTAAAATGCTAAAAGCATTGCAACTTTAGAAAGAGTTATGAGATGAATTTAATAAGCTTACAAAATTAAATTTCTTATCTCTAGAGGCTTTCAAATCTCTCAGCCAATTTCTGGCTTGCATTTACTTAACAAATACATAAAACTATCAGTATGATACCCAACAATACCACCATAATTCCAAACGCCCCTTTCGGGTTCTATGGGTTAACCTAAGTCACTCAAGCTCCTTTTCAATGTCCTCATTAAACGTAAACATACAAAAGATGTAAACTGGGCCACAAGCTAGAAGGAGATCAGATGTGAAGATAAAGCTCTACTTAAAGAACATGGATAAAATTTACCTCATTGACACCGACTCCTCTTGTGCGAGAACAGACACCTCCAAAGTAGCTCAGGCTGCTTCTCTTATAGTGAAACGTCACACGCCTTATGGAAAAAGGATGAAGTTAGGAAGCGAATGTAGGGCCTGCCATAGCACTCCCCTCAAACACGGCCGCTCCCCTGCACTGAAGAGCCCCACACCGTCCAGCTGCGGGAACTCAAAAACTGTATTTTATACATTTAAATGTATGTCACAAGCTATCCTAAGTTAACATCGCGTTAGTCTCAGAGGAGCAAGGCCTGAACAGAGCACCACCTAGGCATCACAGGCTGGCACAGGAAGTAAGGCACACGGATGAACAGACCACGACCCTTGACCTTTTCCTAGGAGAGAGTATCCTGTAGCTAGAGGGAATGCCGCTGGTGATTATAAATCGACCGATAAAACAGAGAAAAACAAGGAGTAAGATGAGAAGAAAGGAAGGAGGGCCTGGGTTGGAATGATCCCAGAACAACACCTCAGAAGGATGTTTGAAAATGGCTTCATCGGGAGGAGACAAGGGAGCAGATTGTTACAGTAGAAAGAAAATACAGTCCATGTCTTCCCCAGAGATGGAAATTCAATGTATTCAGTAGTTTGCTCAGAAAGACTACACTCCTGGCTGGTCCTACAGCTATTTATGCTATGTGATGAAGACCTAGCAAATGATTCGTTTGTGTAACCAATGCACGCAAGCCTGCAGAAAAGTTCACAAAAGTTGACTCAGCCGCCTTCTCCCTGCATAAAATGAAGCAGCTTTGTGGATGATGAGGCGGCCCTGAGGTGGACGTTATGGGTTCTGAAGGCAGAGCTCACGGCTACAGCATCGCCAGCACCCCAGCATCCCAGCTGTTCGTGTTTCTTAGATAAGTATGACAGGCGTCACCGGCAATCTTGTTTCGGTCACTATTTTCTGACGTGTCACTCACCGATGCCATAAAGGCTACACGGAAAGCCTGACCAGGTACGTACGAGATGAGGTGCACAGCATCCGCGTGCTGCCGGATGCGCTGCCGGTACTTGGAGAAGTCATGCAGCATCTGCACGAGGTTGGTACTGATGTCGATGTGATCCTTCTCGGTCCAGGTCTCCACGGCCACCAGCACAACCCTGGTGTTGAGCTGCTCTTTGTAAATCTGGGGGTACAGAACCGGACAGGTGCAGGAGGAAAACACTGGGTCAGACACGCACAATCAGTGAGTGAGAGTCAGCGGAAGGGCGGGAGGGGGAGGTGAGAGAACATGGGGTTAGAATTAGCCCATCAGAGAATCTGTTTCTCCTTTTCTTTTCCAAAAGCAAAACTTAAAAACAAAAATCACACAATTCTGTCTCAAGGTCATTTCCTCTCCTACACGATTATTTCCACTCCAGGCCAGCACCCCTGGTGGCCTGGCCTCTTGAAAGGACGGTAGACAGTAGGGATGTGGAAATGTCAAGATTAAGTCAGGACATAAAGTGAAAGCAGGTTCAGAAAAGGGTTTACCGTCATCAACTCCCTAGTAGGTAACAGGCTGGAGCGAGATATACCAGCTCTAAGCAAAATACAACCAGATATCCCTGCAGCATTACAGCAGTTGACCCATCAATATGGCTGGCTGGTGGGCTTGGAGCCACGCTACATGAGAAGCTAAGTAACCTGCAGAGAGAATCATAGATCGAAGGCCACAAGGAGAAAGAGCAGGTTTCTACCCCCATCCCACCCGGCCACAGGGTGGCAGCATGTACAGCAACCGCACGGTCACCCTTCTGCTCCTTTCCGACAGCTGTGGCCCAGTAACCAAGCAATGTACACAATTAAGCAACTTCAGGAGTGCTGTTCTCCTATTTTCAAACTAATTAAGAAAACCATGGTGACCTTTGAACACACTGAGAAAGAGGAATATTATCGTGCTTAAATCAAACGGAAGCTGTAATGACTTTACCCAAAGGCAAGTGAAGTGTAATGTTTTTAAAAATCAGTGATGCGCTGCAGAGCCTTATATGGTAACACAAAATCAAAATAAAATTTTGTTATTCTATGCAGCCATGTGAAAATAAGTAACAGCAGCTACCAAGTAAACACCTTTTGCAAGGGGAAAAAGATGTGTGCAAGATTCCCTTTTCCATATTCACTTATAGGTTTTCTCTAAGAATGACAAGAGGTGAAATTAAAAAAATAATAATAATAAAACCAGATGTAAACTAGCTCTCAGAGGTTCAATCTTAACTTCATATTACATATTCTATGCACATCTATTCATATTACAATTTCGCTCAGCTGCGCCCACCAGGCACATAGCATATGCTGGTGCACAAGGCAGCCTACGAATATTTACGTGACTGGTGTTTTGGGACCATTTTGAATTCAGAAAAGAAAGCAGCTCCTTAGAGTAAATAAATATCATTTAGACGTATGGCAAGTTATAAAAATGTTTTTCCACAGCTAAGAAGGAACAGATACCATAAAAATATTTTAGCTGAACAAAACAGCACTTTACATGAGTAGTACACAGTACTTAATTTATGTTAATAAAACTGAATTATTTATTTAAAATTTTACTTAATATTCAGATCTGTGGAGTTCTTACCTAAGGCAGAATAAAGGAAGAAAATTTTAACACTTACTCTTTATGACTCATGAAATGAGAGAGAAAAATAAATCAATAGATGACTTTGGAAGAGATAAATATTTTATTGCTTCAAATTAGTCTTATTCGGAGACTGCACCCAATTCTGTCATCTAGAGATAGTCCAAAACATTCCATTGTGGAAAAACTAATATAATAAATCTGTATTCTTTAAAAATATTTTAAATTGTATCTACATTCTCCAAATGCAGTCTGCTTTAACCTATTAGTACTTCTGCACTAACATCATATATTTAATAAAAGCTCAACTGCTACCAACAAAATCTGATCTACCAAATACAACTTTCACTATTTTGATAGCTAATTTTCCCATTATTCCCTGTCCCCCACAGGACTCCTGTGAACATTAGAAGCAAAGCTATACAGCTATTATATGTCATTCAGGTTGTTTGTAGTGTTTAAAGGAGATATAAATGCTAATTCCCCCATCCAATCATTACACATTGCACATGTATCAAATTATCAACTACATCCCATAAATATGTACTGTTAAAGTAATAATGAATAAAAATAAACACAGAAGCAACGAGCATCCCAATGCACCTTCGGGACCGTGAGAACAACTCAACGTTTCTTGAAAGTCTGATAACATTACTCTTAGTGAAGCCAACTATCCTGTCACATATTACCCAGAAAAAACTTACGGAGTACATTCTACTTTTGCCCAAGACATAGAGTAACAAGTGAGCGCAGAGAGCTGGAGATACAAGCCATGATCTCTTGGTAAAAGTAGGTTCAGGAAAACCAGGGTACTTACTGAATCTACAAGGTTGACCACAGATTTTGCAAAGTTGTTGGTATGCGCATGAGAAGTGCGGTGCTTCTTGTACTGGGGAGAGAAAACACGTAGGCTAGTCATTGCTACAGCTTAACTGATAGCAAATTTCAAGATTCTGCAGCAGCAGCAATCTCTTCACCATAGTAGAAATGAGGATTGAAAAGACAGAATTCATTAGTTTGCGCCATATTGGATACAGTCCTGTTCTCCCCATCATCCTCCCCATCGCCCAGGTTAGGCAGTGTAACTCTTATCTACAACACTCAGTGTCCCAAGCAATGGAAAGGGCTCCCTGGAATCAAATGAGAAGCTTTATACATGAGACATAACATTTTAATTCAGTCTTCATGCCTATCAAAGCAATCCCTTTGTTTTAACCGAAATAATGACATTTTGCAGGTTTTAAAGGGGTTAGTAATCATAGAAAACTGGTCTCAACTGCACACCTCTCTCATTTCAAAGTCAGCGTCCTACACAGAACAAGAAAAAAAATATTTTTAGAAATTTTCTGAAGTTATTGTTTCTATTAGCATATGCTTGTGATGTGTAATAATTATATTCAGCTTGGAGATACCACATCTTAATCACTGTTCCTTCCCCTTCTTTCCCTACCATCTCCCCCATCCCAAGATTCCATTCCCATCTCCACAAAGACTACCTTCCTGCGTCCTATCATCACACTTTTGTTTTAAATTCTTCATATTTTGGGTTTCTCACATAAGACACCATGCAACAGTTAACCTCTTGTATGTGATGTCCTCCACTTGGCATCATGGCCTCGCTGTTTACATAGCACCTTGGCACTGTCCATGACATAGGACATGTCTGTCATGCATTTAATATATGCCATCAGAGGAACTCTTCCTCCAAAGGAAAGCTTTTACTTCTGACTTCCTGGAGTCAGATTAAAGAGGAGACAAAAGGAAGAATTAAGGGTGCCGAAAACTGATGATTATTTATGATTATTTAAGAAAGTGAAGTAAATTAATGGAATCATTCTGTATCAACAACTGAAGGACTTTTTTGTTTGTTTGTTTTCTTTGTGGTGCTGCACATGGAACCAGGGGACTCCATGCATGGGTGGCAAGCATTCTACCTGCAGGCTACACACCCAATTTGGAAGGCTATGTTTTCAGCAAGGAGTCACAGACTTTGCTCCATGTGCCTTTAAGAGGGCATCTGAAAACTGAAGTCTACCTTGGGAAAATCATGCCCTCTACTGGTCCGTGAGGCAATGGCTATTTTTACAACTCTGAGGGGGGCAAATACTTAAAACTAATGATTCAGATTTATAACACAAATTTTGAAAATTTGTCTATTATAATTATCATACCTTTCATAAAGACTAAAGATATTTCCACTTAGAATATCATGTTCTTTTTCCTCCTTTACCTATTCCACTCTATAAAGTTGTCAGGAGCCCTTTGTTCCATTTTCTGTACCTGTGACAATGTTTTCTAAGCATCACATGTTGTTTATATATCTTATGTTTACTTTTCACCACAGCACACTGAGGGCCCATGATAAGTGTGCAATGAGCTGAATTAGAGAGTGATGGATAAATCATTCACAGGTTTCTATGTATTGACATGACATGGCTGTTACTGTGTGTGTCCTTGTCCTCGCTGTGCATCTGTGAGTTCTTTCAAAAATAAGTTCTACTGTGTGCATACAGCTGGGTCACAAAACATCATGGTAATCTAAATAAGTTAGGCATTTTACTAGTTTTTTTTTAAGCTTTGCAAACGCAAGTTTCAAGCTACCAAAATAATTCTGCAAGTTGAAAATTTTCAAAGATACTTTTTAAGAATGAAAAAAAAACAACTTTTCACATTAAGTTTCTTTTGAACTAGACCAAGGCAATGGTTGCACAATACTGACAAGGCACTAGATGCCACAGAATGTGTGTGTGTGTGTGTGTGTGTGTGTGTGTGTGTGTGCACGTGTGTGTGTTGACATTAAGAAGCATACATCACAAAAAGAAAAAACATTAGCTAATAATTTTTAATGCAGTAGTATTACATACATATTAAGATGAAATTTATTTTGCTTTGGAATATTAATTTGTCTTTTGGAGACTTTTTACAGTATAATAATCATAGAAAACATAGCTTGTGAGCTCTAAATATCAGAAAAACAAAGCTTTTTATCAAAATCTGATGTTTTTCACTAGATCATATTTGTAATTTTCAAGTTTGTCTTGTTTTGTTTTTAAGTGTCCTGTGCCTGATGTGTGGAGAGTGAATTAGATTGAGAATGACGATGTCGCCAAATAGCAGGAAAGGCTCGAGGAAGAGGAGCAAGGCAAGGAGACTGCCTTGGTCTACTTTCTGTTGCCAGAGGCATCACATGTAGAGCAGAGCAAGTTCCCTAGCTCCCATCTGTCTTCCTCTTCTTATAAAGCCACTCATGCCACAGAGGGGATCCCACCCGGAAGACCTCATCTAATCCTAGTTATTCCTGAAAACCCTGCCTCCAAATACCACTAACATATGAATATGGGAATTAAGTTCCCAACTCATAAACTTCTAGGGGACACATTCAGACCATAGCCGAAACTAAACGAGTTCTGACTTAGAATGCTGAGCGTAAGATGCTCACTTGGTACAAACAGAGATGTCCTGCAAGCAGCTAGATGCTCATCATCTAGGACCTCAGAAGGCTGGAGCTCTGAGGAAGACAGCAGACATTTACAGTCAGGATGAAGACTTGGGAAGAGAGGGAAGGAACCAAGCCCCGCGGCACTGCCAGAGCTCTGGGAATCAAAGACTTAGAAGAAATGGCCAGTGAGAAAGAAGAGCTACTATGTCACTGAAGGCAAGAGAACAAGAACGGGCTTCCAACAGGGTAAGCGGCTGCCCGCTGTTGCTGGGGAATAAAGACAGGACCAGGATCACTACATTATTTAACTTCATCATTTAATTGAAAACCTAGGATTTACTAGAAGCCATGGTAATCATTTCTCATACAACAAACATCTGCTCCTCACAACTCTATGAAACAGTGTTGTATAATCCCCAAACAACTCGCCCAAGATCATATAGCTAAAACACAAAGCCTACCCTGGGTTGAGACAGAAGACCAACTTGTTCAATTAAAAAATCTTATTAGTTGTGTATATCCCCACCAAATCATGAGGACTGGTGAGAACTTCCAATTCATTACGTGTATATAAAGTAAAACGGTTTTTGAGGAATGGAAAGCCAAGGGAGGAGTAAGCTAAAAAAACATCTGCATTATCATCATGTATCTACACTTTACTGGCTCATATGTAAGAACACAGCCAAAAAACCGTAAGCAAAGCAGTTTTCAAGCAGTTTTAAAATCTCCATCAATTTTCTCTTGTAACAAGGTTTTAATATTTATTTTATCGTAAGAGGCTCAAAGAAATGTCTGCTGACTTATCAGGGCTATAACTGGCTCACAAATTAGGTTCCACCAGCCAGGAAGTAAGACATTTTCTACCAGATAAGAGGGATTTCTCTTTCTAATTGAAAGCCACCAATAATATGATACTTGCTCAAAATAAGATATGTGTATTTATTTTCAGGCAACTAATATTACGTTACTGTGAATTCAAGAGGCAAGCCTGAATGCAAATGTAGGCAACATGCCATTCCCTCTATGAATAACAACAAATTTTTCAAATTAAAAAAATGCAATCTCCATTTATAATAAAAGTTTCTTTTGCATTTTCTCATCGCCGAAAACAATTTACATTTAAACTGGCAAATGTGCTTTTACTCCCTGAACAAATTAAATCCTTAAGAAATTTGCCTTTTGAAAAAAAATTAAAATTAGAACTTCTTTCTCACCCAAAGGTAATAGTTATCAAAACAAATGCTGCCTCCAATAGCATAAACACTGGAAGATGAGTATTCTCCGCGGGATGATTATTCTAAAGCCCAAAAGCAAATCTGAAAACATCTGAAAATATATGCATCAGTTATTCCAATTCAGTTTGACTTTCAACATGTGAATTTAAGCACCTTGGAATATGTTCCGATCTACCACATCCCTAACTTCTTTGTGGCAATTCCATTTAAAAGCTATCTTTCCTTCATATAAAGAGTACCTAAAATGATTTCTTCTTTAGAGAAAGAAACTTCAAACATAACACATTGGTTTGGGGCAATGGCAGACTAGAATGTAACCCAATCTTACGGCAAATGGAATATATTTAGAACTACTAGTTTAGAAGAAAATTTTCTTTAAGTAACAGAAATCAGGTTAGGGAATTTCATTCTACCTCAGGCATTATCACCACTCAAAAACAAAACATTTTTCTTCATTTTTAAACATATATTCCCTCCAAATTTGTGATCACAAACTACAGTTTGTTCTGGTTTCAAAGTCAGCTGGCATGTTATAGCTAGCTCTCACTTTCATAGTTATTATAATAAAATAAGTTGTGATTTATTAAATCATGATTAAGGGTAAGACTTCTTAAAATTAAAAAAAAAGCAGTAGCCTGAACATGGTAACTTTATCACAGACTGTATGGTGTTTTATATAGAAAACAATATTTTAAAAAGAATACTGGTTGGGGATGTATCTCAGTAGTTAAGAGTGCTTGCCCAGCATGTACTAGGTCCCGGGTTTGATCCTGGGGCACCACATAAACATTAGCTGGGTGTGGTGATGCACACCTGCAATCTCAGCACTCGAGAGGCGGAGGCAGGAATATTCCTATGAGTTTCAGGCCAGCCTGGGCTACATAGTGAGTTCAAGAGCAGCCTAGACTACAAAGTAAGAAACAGTCAAAAAATAAAGAAAGAAAGAAAAGAAAAAAAAGGAGGGGGAGGAGGACGAGGAGGGAAAGATGCTACTTCACTACATAAAAGATAAAGATTATTTAAATACTGAGTATTTTAAAGGGTTTAAAACTAAATTGAGGGGGCCAGTGGCATAGATCAGTTGCAGAAGGCCTGCCCTGTCAGTGCAAGGCCCTGGGTTCAAGCACCAACCCCCCAAAATAAATAAATTCAAACATACAAAAATTTTCAATTTAGAATGTATCAAGTTTTATAGTTTGTACCATTACTGAGGTCTGCTCTTTGGCAGCCTTGTTACTTGGGACAAAAAAAAGTTCAGAATTGCGAGTCAAGGCTTAAGAACTGATTTGATAGGTTAGTTATTATTTGGGAATTCATTTTTAATATTCAAAGGCATTGTATGGATCTTAACTATTAATTCCACTACTTTAAAAGCATTTGTGTAGTGGATATTTTGAAAAGTTTAGGTTTCTGAAGACCTAATTTCACAATATGCCACAATGCTCAGGTTTGGGTAGCTAGAAAGAAACCTCCAGGTCTCCATGACCAAAAATACTGCAAGGGAAAACACTACCGTATTAATGTCCTTCAGAAACTCTTACTTGTTATCTGGAATTACTGCCTACCTATTTGATTTTTCTCTCCAGTGGATAAGCCCTTTTTTCAATTGAAAGTAATTCTGATATATATTGCAAACAATGTTTTCAAAGGTTACAGGTACAGAAAACAAATATGCACACAAAAGTAAGAGAAATTCTCTGAAAAGCTTTATATTCAATACAACAGAACTGGTAGCCCTTAATTAATGGTGATTAATTTTCACATCCACTAAAGTAGGAGACTCAATGTTTAAGTAGAAAGTAAGTCATCATTTTCAAAATGGAAAGTTTCATGGCGTTCTCTGAGTCGGATCTACTGATTAAAACTTCAACTGTCATTTCAGCATGCGACACAACTTCATTATACAGTCTACTAATCTAATTTTGGTTTCCTTCAAAACAAGGACTTAACGGTACATGCAAGGCAATCTGAATTGCTGTTTCGAGCTTTTGTGTTTTTCACCCATATCTGACTTTGAAGCATTTTTAAAAGATTCTCATCTTTATAAAATGAGAATAAGCCTTTCCAGAAATGCAACTTCATTTTCATAAAAACAACTACTCTTGGCATATGCAATTTTTAGAATTAAATTACATAACTATGACAAAAATACTAAGTGGCCTCAGCAGTTTAGGAAGTGCTGCACGGTGTGGGAGCCAGATCGCCACAGCTCCCAAGAGTCAGCGAGATGCATCTTCTAGCTCTCCCCTCTACGGTCTCACTCTGAGAACTTGAAATCAGCCCGAGTGGGAATATTTACACCACAGAGCCCAGTAAGCATGACATAAATCTGGGTTTTTTCTCCCATGAAGAACTAGCTGTTAAAGTTTCAAAGCACCACTACTACTGGGTGTAGTGGCAGTGGGTCTCTCCTGCATGCTCTAGACTTCAGCCAAGATATTTCCCAAGGGAGTGGGAGAAGGAGAATGCACTTCACAGAGTTTCTACGTCAATTTCAAGGGGAGCAAATGGAAAACAATGATTGGTTTTCATATTCCTTTAAAATGTAACTGAAACAGCATATTCAATCATTTTACTTCCACAAAAATAACAGATTATTCACCTTCCCAATATGTAATAAATTATTGGTTAAAGACAGTCTGCTTAGACATACATTTATTATGTATGTTTACCTCTTATAATTACATTTATCGCAAACAATAAGTAAAAAAATGATATCGGCATGGGATACAATTAGAAAGTAGTGACCAAATATATAAATGAAGAGAAGCACAGAATTATAATTCTAAATGAAGATAAGAAATGTCAAATACCTAAATCTAGTCACTATAATAATTATTTCACACAGAGAAATTTAGAGTTGTGAAAACTCTGCAAAATCTAGGGTCTCCAAACACCAAAAAGTAAACCAAGTCACTTCACATCACCTGCAAAAAAACTGAGCATCTAAGTACCCTGGCTTTAATAAGGAACAAATAATAATTAAATCTAAGGTTAAATATATTTTTTCTTAAGTAAACTACTGGGCATAAAATCCATTGGTTTTATAGTCTTACCGTTTTGTGGTCATTAACAATCATAAGCTCCAAATATTTCATTTCTTCAAAAACACCACGAGATGGCTGAGGAAATTAAAAATTATGATCAGAGCATTGATTGATACGAAATAATTCTAATGTTCATTGTTAAGTTGTAGATTAACTTTGAATAGCAGAGCTCTTCGCCATCTACTTCATAAATACCCCAGAAACATGATCAGGAATTTATATTTAAAAACCTCCATGAAGTGTTAGGAAACATTCAAATATTCAACAAGTTATTATATTTCCCCTACCTTTATAGTACTCATCAAGACAGTGAACAAACTATGTGGTTTTTATAGGGCCTTTATATGTAAAATTACCTAGAAAAAATGTATAGCACAATACTGATCAAGTAAATAAACCTCAATTTCTTTGAAAAATGTACCAATTCTTAACTACATTACTTCTCAAAGGAAGGAATATTGACAATTATTATATTGAAAATTGTTCTAAACTTCTGTTATTACTAGATAATCCTTTTAGAGTAAAGACTAAGTATTTTAGCCCTCGCTGGGACTTATTTCTTTTTCACAGTGGAAAAATTAGTAAGATGTGGTATACATACACAGTGGAGTATTACTCTGGCATTAAGAATGACAAATTTGAGTCATTGGTAGGAAAATGGTTGTACCATGAATCCATTATACTCAGAGAGACGAATCACACCCAAAAAGCTAAATATCCTATCATTTCTCTAATACAAGAAAACCAAACCATAAAACAATATAAGAGATGTGGAAGAAAGCAAGAAGACAAACCTTGTGGAGAAGGAAAGGGAATGCTGGGTGGGGTGAAAGACTGGGAAGGAAAAGGGATGTGGCATGTAAAGTAAAGAATTTTAAAAACATAAATGTGAAGCAGTCAAAAAAATTAATGATGGTGACTCTTTACTTC
The DNA here is from genome assembly GCA_004027205.1 of Ctenodactylus gundi. NCBI lineage: Eukaryota > Metazoa > Chordata > Mammalia > Rodentia > Ctenodactylidae > Ctenodactylus > Ctenodactylus gundi. Next base: position 9,568 of record PVKB01007343.1, on the reverse strand, counting down.
AATGCTCCAAGTCACTGCTCCCTTTTTATGCCTACATGAAACCTTCCTACCAACTAAATCTTCAAGAATAAGCGAAGAGAGATCTCTAAGTAAAAAACAACAAAACCAAAATGCATCCGTAACTACCATAATAAACAACACAGGGTCATAAAACAGAAGCTGATTTAATCTTGAACTATGTTTTTGATGGCTGGTGGCCTGATTTTTATCACAAACAATACATTCACCAAAACATTATCTAAAATGCACAATTGCCAGTATAATTGCCCATTAAGTTATCTAGTAAATTACCATGTGATACATAAGCCATGGAATTAATTCTTGGTTATATGGCATTCACCATGCAATTACTAAACAGTCCCCATCATTACAGCTTTCTAATCTATTATGAAAAAGAGTAGGAACATAATTTCAATAACAAAGACTCTGCACATTTACCAAGATAGGAGGTAGACCATAGTCACTGATTATGTCACCACATGAATTTTATTTAGTACCTGTTATATCACTAGCGATTAGACAGATTCATTCTGTTGTGAAAAACACATCTGTCCTCAGAGGTTGGTATGAAAGTTTTCAATTTGAAAGAAATACAAGTGAATGTGATTAGTCAGTATTTTGAAACCTCCCCCCTTATATTTTTCCCATATTTATTGGTACGTGCATGTAATATACAATGCTTACATTATGCTTGAGAATTTTGTGCACATATCTATCACAACAGCATGATAGCCCCCTAATATATTTTTGTTGATAGAAATGTTTTATATGATGTCATGTAAGCCATATCACTTCCTTCCCCAAAAAAATCCTGTTGTACTTTCAACAAAAAAAAAGGATTAATACTACAATTTTCATAAGAAAATACTTTGAAAATAGAGCTAAAAGGTTATGTTGTTTTGCTTGTGTTTTGTTGTTGTTGTTGTTGTTGTTGTATGTTTTTTTGTTTTTTTGTTTTTTTTGTTTTTGATGGTACTAGGGATCAAGCCCAGGGTCTTTATACCAGCACCCCTACTCACGCCTTTTTTTTTTTTTTTTTTTTTTTGAGCCAGAGTCTCCCTCCATTCCCTGGGCTGGGCTTCTTCCTGCCTCAGCTTCCCAGAGTGCTGGAATCACAGGTGAGCTAAGGCTCTTTCCAGGGTAAAGGACAGAGAAACTAGTCCAAATCATTAATAGAGGAAGATGAATAACAACCAGGATGCTGGTTAAGACTGAAGTCTATCCTTCTGCTGTGGTTTGCCACTTTGTTTAGAGGAGGGAATTCCCCAAGTGGAGACTGGAGGGGGTGACTGAGCCACCAGGAGGAATGAGGCACAGGCTGGCGCAGCAGCCCCTGCCTTAGGCTGCACTCACACTGGCGGCTCGCTTCCTCCTTTTCAGCCACCGCAACTCCGGGAACAAGGGCCACCGGTCACCGCTTTCCATACCTGTGGGAGAGAAAACCAACGCCACGATGGGTGCCTGGGCACTCTCCGGTGGGCATACGTAAACATGATGTCCCAAAACCAAGGCAAACTACAGTGAAAACAAAGTCCATCTAATGCTTCACACTCTGCCCTGGCCACAAGGGTGCCCCAAACATGTGGCTGGTCCTCTTCCAAACACCATTAGAAACACGTGCTGCTCAGAAGAACAGAAGTGTGCTGTTCAATCACAGACAATGGCAGGTTCATTAAAACTTACTGAGATTCTTCATTTGCTGAGAATACTGTCCCGCCAAGGTTTTCTGGATTATATGTGGCCGGCCTGCGCTTTTCTGAAACAAAAACAGTTGGGGTCAAAGAAAAAGAAGCCACCAACGAGCCTCACCGGAACACTGTTAGAACTTTTCCAAATCTCCTTCCGAAAATAGGGACATTTATATGTCAAACTTTTAGCTACCAAAAGGAAAAAGGATATGTATTATTGAAACATTAATTTCAAATAAAATAGAGCATCCTCCACTTGCCCTAGTTTAGATAAAAGTTGAGTTTTGTTAGCTATTCTTAAACCGTAGCTTTCTTCAAAGCTACAAGTAGCAAATTCACAGAAAGACACAGAAAGGTCAAAAAGCTTATGCAAAACCATGAATGTTTTAACATTGCTTCAAAATGCAAATTCTTAAAAAATGAAATACCAATCTGTGCCACCAACTTGGGAAACATTTTAGAAATATGAGGCAGGCTCCATGGCATAGGCCTGTAATCCCAGCTTTTTGAAAGGCTGAGGCAGAAAATTTTAAGTTTAAACGCAGCCTGCACAACTTATCGAGACCCTGTCTCACACAAACAGTAAAAGTGGACTAGGGATGTAGCTCACAACAAAGGCACTGGGTTCAATCTCTAGTACTGCAAAATAAATAAAAATAAGTGTGTGTGTGCATACACACACATACACACACATATATGATACCTACCGCTAATTATGGTTGCAGGGCAAAAATATCTTCTCAGATTTAGCACTATCAACACATTGCAGATACTGCTATCTTTTGGCCTAGAAGTTCCACTTTCAGGAATGACTTCTTACCATTACTGTTATTACAGTGCCCATGACTGAAAGCACACTAGGTACCAGACAACACTTATGTACGTATTATCTTACTTGTTCTTCACTAGATTTTCAATACTATACAAATTTTATCCCTACTTAACAATTCAAGATGAGATTCAGAGATACAGTGTCAAATTAAATTACATTACAAATTAATGATCTAAAGTAGTTTATTTAAAAATACAGATGGAACTATCTCATTGAAAATTTTAAATTAAAAAGATGAAGGGAATTATCTTCATAGATGAAATAATGGATAATTATTACGAAGTATTTGTTTTGCTTTTCCAAATTTCCAGTAAAATACTAGTTTTTGTAGTCAGAAAAAGTTACAAAAAGAACCCTTTTAATAGATTACATAAAAGATAGGAACTAAGAGTGTTATGTATTTTTTACTTGGAGAAGATGAATTCTCATTAAAAATATGCCATCCATATTATTTGAGTTATTACAATGCATATCAAAATTGTTAACATGAACATCAATAAATCTAAATTTAATTACAGTAAGCTCTTAACAGGTGAAAAGATACCTAGAGTAACAAAAATCACAACTGGATCAGCAGCACAATGTTTAAAGCAGATTAAGTTTAAAGTGCTGTTCTTCCCCCTCTCCCCACGGTGAGGATGAGCTCTGTTTGGTGAACTGAAGATGGGCAGTTGGAAATAAAGAAGGCCAAAGAGAAAAACACTGAGATGCCACAATCAGCCCCTCCACACTGCAGTTATCAGTATAAAAATATAAAGACAATTTCAGGCACTACATAAATTATATAATTTATTTACACATTTATAAATTAGATATAGATATCTTTCCAACAGTTTAACAGGCAGTGTATAACATACAAGTATGATCAAAAATGAAGTGAATGCTTAAATTTGTAAAAGGTTTCACCGTAAAAGATGCATTGTCTTCAATCCCCGTCCCACCACGCCCCCCTCACTGAAGACACTTATCGCGCCATTCCTTCCACATCCTGAAGCAGTTCTGAAAGTCCTCTTTTCTGGGTGTCTTTACTTGGGCTGCTGAGGCCAGCTCCGTGTCTTAGATCAATTAAGAACATTTCTCTTGCACAGTTATTTTGACTTCAGGGATGACCCGGAAGTCACACGGTACCAGATCAGGTGAATACCGTGGAGGAGCACACAACGTCGCACCTTCACATTCCCACTTTTCCGGGGACGGCATTCGGCAGTAGTGCCACTGCATTTTTAATGGCACCTTGTAAAGAGATGAGAGACGACTTCCAGAACTGCCTTAGAAAGTGGCAAGAATGATGGGGTGAGTGTGTGCAAGGCGAGGGGGGCGAGTCCGGGGGGATTAATGACACTGCGCCTTTTACGGTGATAAATGTTTTTAATGTAAGGTATACATCCACCGTCTGTAATCTGATCACCCCTTGTACACTTATTCACTGCATCTGCAAAATTGCCCCGTTAGGGATGAGCTGAAAAATCATCTCATTTACATACTATTAAAATTCTAAGGCTTAAGAACTATTATTTTAGATTTTTAAGCTTTTCTTCTTTGGGATTATTTTTAAGATAATAAAGCCATTAATCAAAGTTGGATTTTTTTTGTCTGAATGATTCCAATAAGTTTGCCGGGAACAGGTTATTTATCTGCTAGGTGAGTAACAGAAAAAACATTTTACTCTTCACAATATCAATCTACTTGGGTTGTTTTTACTACCTGGTAATTTTTATAGCTACTGGCTGAAAATAGTACACATTCATTCAAACAAATATTTCCAATATATTGACCTTTTTTCCTCATATTTGAAATTTACCCAACATTCATGTAAACATTGCCATAACCAAGAAAATAAACATTTGTCCGATTGTTATCATCGATAGCCTGGCTAACTATTACCTGTTCCAATTTGTATTTCATCCAAATTTAAAATCTCTAAATATAAAAAGTTTTCTGCTCCCCAAAACAATAAATGTCTGCACGGTTTCAACTCATCTTCTCAAACTACTATTTTTCCCAGTGGCAGCTGTCTCCGTCCATCTGCCCTTCCTGCTGCTGCTCAGTGACTTCACCTCCTATTAGCGCCCTCCTGCTCTCCCCTCCCAGCCCAAGCAGTTCCCTGAGCACAGGAGACAATCGCCAGCCTCCGGCCTTTGTCCTTGTGCAAAGTTCTCCCAGCTGTCTACTGTCCTTAGGTGGTCACTCAAAATTCACCTTTTCTTTGTGACATTACCCACACAGCTTATATTTAAAAAAAAAAAAAATGCACCATCTATGCTGGCTGGAAGAGGCCGGTAACACCAGCAATCTGGGAGGATGAGGCAGGACTGTTAAGTTCAGTCGCTCAACCCTGCCAACCTAGAAAGACTCGTCTTGTTTCAAAGTTAAAAAAAAAATCTCCCCTCCACTTTCTGGCTTCATTTTTCCTCCCTGGCACATCAAAATGACCCGGCTATTCTTACCTGCCCCTGCAGACTAGAGCCTCGCTAGGCTCAGATCCCATCTACTCTGTCACTCATGTTTACCTAGCACCTAATGTGGCACCCAGGAAGTAAGCAAGCCCTCAATATAGCACCCAGTGAATCTAGACCCAGTGGTGACCTTGGCTGCATATCAGCAAGCAGCACTAGCACAGTGTCAGTCTGATTTCTTTTCTAGGCCACAGGCCTATGCACGAATAAACACCACTGTCTTCTCTATCTTAAAATTAAACTTTGTCATCATGCAATTATAGTTCAGCCCCCAAATTCCATCACTAAATATTTTTAGGCTAGTAGAAAGTACATTCTCCTCCCCCAGTCACACAATAATCACGAAAGCTGGTTTAAGAAGGAGCTGGGCACCCCAAAACAAAAGGTCCCACAGGGGCCTGGAAAGCAGGGGCAGTGTGGGAGGCTGGGACTGTCCCTGCCAGGTGGGGCCAGGCACACTCGGGCTTGTGGGGGGCCCAGAGTCTGAAACAGGGAAACATGTAGAAATGCACGTTGAAGTTGAGACTTATTTTCTCTCTACTTCTCAAAGGGAAAGGCTCCAGAAGAGTTGAACCCCCACGTGGAAACGGAAGTCCCCTTGAACTCACTTCATCATGAACCAGCTCCAGCGGCTCAATCATGTACAGGAAGGTGTCGTCTTCAAACATGCCGCTGCAAAACAAGAGACCACGGGGACGAGTTAGCACACACGGTGACGGCCACGCAGCAAGCGTCTCGGGTTGGCATCTCTATTAAGTGGGCACCAGAACAAGCACACTTCTACCGACTCACACCTACACCTGTTTGGAGGCCCACTGTGGTCCCCGTGCTCCACTAAGCAGCAACAGGCAGGTGTGTCCAGACTGTGGCCTGCCAGTTTTGTTCACCCTTGATTTTTTGTTTCTGGTATTCTAATGAAAAAAATACTAAGGAAGTACGTGTATGTGCATGTGTGTGTGTGCGTGTATATATATATATATATATATATATATATATATATATATAAACTCTATTATATATTTTATATGTGGTTCAGGATAATTCCTCTTCACTCAAAGAAGCAACAGCAAAATCATGGCAGACCACAGGTTGGACCTACCTGAATACAGGCTATAAAAAGTATAAATGTATATACACTAAGCAAGCAAATTATGCCTGATAAATTTTGGGTGCATCTCGGCTTTTATTTTTGCTGGGAATGGAGCTCAGGATCTCTGTACTATGCTGTATCCCTCGCCCTTTTTTGTTGTTGTTGTTGTTTTGGTTTTAATGTTGATACAGGGTCTCTCTCAGTCGTTAAGCTGCTCAGGCTGAGTTCAAACTTACGATCCTCCTGCCTGTGCCCCTCAGAGTCTCAGAGTGCCGGGATTACAGGCTTGCACCACCAGGCCTAGCAGGTTTTAAAATTAAATGGACAGGTTACAACATTAATCTGGAATAGTATTGCTCCTGTGATGGTAGGATCTCTGGTATTCAGAGTCACGTACAATGAGTAACAACTTTTAGTTATGCAAATCCAATCTCAGCTACATGAAAACAGACAGGTCTTTCACATCAGAATAGTCTAGACCATCTGACTCTGAAGAAGGAAACAGACGTGTCTCTATGCTTGTCAATTGTGAATTTCCATCAGGCAGCAAGACTCTGTGTTACAGAAACCACAGTTAATTTTAAGAGACACTGAGTTTTTTATACAGTACAAAAAATATGTTTCAAGATCCGTTCATCACAAGAGCAGCTCTTCACATGGGGTGCTACAGCGTTGGGTCCAAAGGAGGCCTACAAGTTGTCCTTTAGAGCTTTGTTCTCTTTGCCATCATGCCTTCGCATGATTAACTCCTACTTACATTCAAGTCTAATCCAACCAACATGTCCTCTGATATCTACTTCTGGAACCTGTCTGAACTAAAGTCAGGCACTTCATAAGACCCCTACTTCTTTTCTTTTCTTTCTTCTTTCTTTCTTTCTTTCATTCTTTTTCTTTAGTGTGGTACTGGAGGGCCTTTGCTCAGAGCTGCACTCCCAGCCCACTGACTGGTTGATTGATTGTGCAGGGGGAGGGGTATGGAAGCCCAGGGCCTTCAAACTGGCTACATCCCAGCTTATTTTTGTTTTTGATTTTGAGACAGTCTCACTAAATCACTAAGTTCCCCAGACTGGTCTTGCACCTGAGATCCTTTGGCCTCAGCCAGCCAGAGGGCAGCTCCACCAGGCCCAGCTTAAGATTCCTACTTTACTGTGGCTCTTGGGTGGTGCTGTGGAGAAGTGGTGGAACCTTTAGGAGGCAGGGCCTAGTATGAGGTCCTCAGGTTACAGAGGTTGAGCTTTGAAGGTGACCACGGGATCTCAATCTCCTCACTCTCTTTTTTGGCCCTATGGCCACATGTGAGAGGTACTAACAGACTACGGACTCCTGCCATGATATGTCACCTTTCTATAGACCAAAACCACAGGGCCAAGCATAAATTGGAACCCCCAAAACTCTCAGCTAAACTACAATTATTCCCTTTATAATTATTTCAGGGATTTTGTTATGGTAAGGAAAACCACCGAATATATCCTTGCTTTCTCCTTACCCTTTACAACCCCTACCAAAATGCAAATGAAATATTATTGCATATCATCAATTGTTTAATCTCTGACTCTCCTAAAACTCTAAATATTTCAAGGGAGGGATTCTGTCTTCCGATGAACTACTTCATAGTTAGTCATTAAGATAAGACTCTTACAGAAGAGTCACTAAAATAAAGACATGGGAAAGGAAAAGAGAAAGAGTGTGGGATGAGAACAGATGACAGGGAAGAGGACCCAATCAGATTGCACGTACTGAAGTCCGTTGCACGTTGACAGGGCCACCTTGGAGTCTTTGACACCCCTGATACTCCCATGGTAGTAACAGTGCTCTCCACCCTACAAAGCAGAAGAAGGTTGGATTGACTTTATGCATTGTGAATCACTACAATCTTCTATTTAAAAAAAGAGAAAAAGAAAGGAATATATGTACACTAGACATTAATACTCCTAGAAACTCCCATTTGAAGTCACAATGAAGACTAGACAATTTTTAACTTTTCTACGACAAGCTTGTATGTTTCCAAACTTCACAAAGGGAAACAGGCTGTAAAAAGAATGAAACCAATGTCCGCGATATTATTTATATACATTTCTTAGGCCTGTGTTAGAAGAACAGATACTTTCCACATAATGTCAGATGGCAGCCTGCTTTCACCCTCCTTCCCTACCCTTCCACCTCTCGGAGCTGTTTCTTAACGTTTATCAATGTGTTTTTACTGGAATATTTATCCTGCTAGTTTCTGGTTTATTCCATTTTAGAACTGATCTTCCTAATAGAGAATCACAAAAACCCTTCTCGCCCCCAATACTTTCCCCCCACATCCACTACCAGTTTTTGGTTAAATCATTATTTATTGTTCATATTAAGACTTCACAAGTATTGTTCACAGCTGTGTTGCTACATTTTCTTTCTTGCTCCATTTTTCATTTCTTTCAGAAGTTTCACTTCACTTTTTTGTTTATTTTGCACATAGCCCTTAGAGACCCCTTTTATCTGGAAAGCCCCTGGACACTCCTCTGGTTCCACTCCTTCCAGCTTGCTGCCACCAGGCACGGTGCAGATCTGCCATGCAGGGCTTCTGGAAGCCGTACGCCGGGGTTTCCTTTCATCTGCATTCTGTATTGAATTCCAGAGTCCATGTTGTTGCCATCCTAGTCCCCACCCTCTTTTTTCAGAGACCTAAGTCTTCCTCTACTTTCACGAAAAAAATATTTGTGGAAGATAAATTTGATGAGAACTTACATGAAAGGAACACTCCCTTTCCAAGCCCCACAGTGATCCATAATTTGAGTGGGTAGAGAACGCCAGATTGAACACCACTTTCTCTTCGCATTTCAAAGTGTGCATGTGTACAGCTTCCTACTTTCAAATGATAGTTGAAAACTAAATACTACCGTACTTGTAGACATTTTCTATACCCTCTGTGGCTTCTCCTTAAGACGATGTTGGACAACCTATTCAGCCCCACTTTCGTGAAATTTATGTACACCTTGGTTTGGATCTCTGTTTTCTCATTGTGCTGAGCGGTCTGTGGCATCTGCAACTGAAAATCCCATACATTGCAATTCTGAGAATCTCCCTTTTATTATTTTTTTCTAATAATCCCTTCTTTTCTTCATTTTTCCATACACTTGTCATTCCCTGATTAAGGAAGGAATGACCACTTGACTAGATGGGGCAGGGTACAAACCAGGGCCTGATGCCTCCCGGAGCTGGCTTTCCAGCCAATCTTTCTATCTTCAGATGCCCTTACTTCCAGGCCCTTCTGGTTCTGTGACATGAGCTGGCTTGCTGACTGTTTCCCCTCAACGGAACTCAGCAAAACAGGGGTAGTTCAAACTGAGGGACTCGCCCCTCACCATTTGCTCTCCATCTACTAAAATTTTATAAGCACTTCTCATCTGCTGTCTCCTCTTCTCTGTCCCTATGGCTTTATATCCCCTTTTGTTCTCTAACTGTTAAAACTGATGTCTGAATGGTTTATTTAGAAGGATAGATAGATAGATAGATAGATAGA
>PVKB01007342.1:0-31545 GCA_004027205.1 Ctenodactylus gundi | reverse complement strand
CCCAGCATCCACAAATTTAGGAAAGGAAAGGTTTATTTTAGCTCACAGTTTCAGCAGGTCACAGTCCATTCAGGGCTGGCTGGCAGCAGTCGAAGTACTTGGCAGAGAGAGAGGTGGAGGCAGCTTCTCATGACATCACAAACAGGCAGGCAAGTTGAGACTAGTTGAGACCAGTCCAAGTTCCAGTCTTAGACCTCAAGAAAGGCAGGATGAAGCTTATATGTCTTTCCAGGTCTCCCACCAGTGATTAGCCCCTCCTGCATCCAGGTGTGGAAGGTGTGGCCACTACACACTGTTAATCCTAACTTAACTGTAATCCACTCCTCCAGACTATGCCCCATTCCACCAACAGCACATGGTTCCATAGACAATCCATAACATTAAAATACATGAGACTTTTGGGGGACATTCCAGAGCCAAGTCACAATAAGAGCACACAGATTTTGTTAAATTTCTGCATCCTTGATATTGTAACCTGAAGGTGGCACCAAGTATTGTGTAGGTTGGCTGATGCCTCAACTCGTGATATATCACGGTTCTGGTGAAACTGCTCATACAAATAACAGAGCCATTTGTGTAAGGAGTAAGATGTAGATTCAGGATCCTTACCCTGAAGCAGCTATTCTGTTACTAGTTGTATGAGTCACTTTCCTGTCAATGGGACAAAATACCTGACACAACTTAAAGGAGAAGGGTTAGTTTTGGTTTGCAGTTTCAGGTGGTGACATCCTTTGGTTGACTGGCTCCAAGGCAGAAACAATATGATGGAAATGCACAGTTGGGGAAAGCCAGTTACCTTATAACTACCAGTAAGTGGAGAGTAAGGAGACATGAGCGCCCCCTTCCAGGTCTCACCTCCGATGACCTGCCTTCCTCTGACCAGGCCTTACCTCCCGGTAGCACATTTAGCTATGAGCTCCTCAGTGGGTTGCCCTTGACCTCATAGGGTTAATCCACTGATGTAAGAGATTTTCTGTGGTCCAGTCGCCTTGCAGACCCACCACCAGTGAGGGCATGAGGCTTTGGGGGAACATTTTAGACCTAAGCCATAACATGAATGATAGTGGTTAATGATGCTTTTCTTATAAGGACCCCTCAAGTGAATAAACGTGGTTATCATTTTGGCTGTGCCTTCTCTTGGTGCTTCTGAGGGGTGAAAACTGCATGATAGGACACAATAGAAGAATGTTGCTCATCTCAGGGAAATAGAAGAAAACTTAGAAAAAAAAGACATGATCATTTTATGCAGGGGCACCTGAATGACTGAGATCCTTGTGCTGTTGTTAGTAGACATCTGAATGAGACTTACAAATATACAGCCTCTTGATTACCTTCCATACCAAAGTATTTTGGTCATTGTAATTTTTGTTTATATTCAGACATATAGTTATCAATACTAACATTGGGTACTACTATCTATTGTGAACTACTGGGACCAGTTACTCAATATTTAACGTATAGAATCTTAAGTCTTATGTAACTATCAGAAACAACCTTGTGGGTTAAGTGGTGATACTCTCTTTTTACAGATGGAGAACTGAAAGAACCCAAGGGTAGAATTAACTTGCTCATGGTTTACAAAGAGGAAGTAGCAGACTCCAAGCTTGAATTGAGATCTGTGTCTAGAGCCCCTAGTCCTAATTACTGGGCACAAATACTTTCATATTCATGTGGTGTGAAAAAGTTCGAGTCTTTTCTTGTGCTAGGCTGTTGTGTGGTACTGTATCTATTCAGTGACTGTTAGTTGTTACTGAAGTCGAGTGTCAAAATGCTTCAGTTCTTGGAAATGACAGACTTGAAGGTGAAGGGTGGTGTTAGCATGTTCTTACTCTTTTAAGATAATATCTTGCTTTGTAGATTTTACAATTAAAAATATGCAACCACTCAGATGTGCACATCTCTAAGTATTTGCCTCTGAATTTTAACTTTATATTTCATGTTTCTCTTTCCTAGGAAGAAAATAGTTTGTCGTTAAGCTAGATAACTTCTAAAAGATGAATTTAGCAGGAACATATGCTCAGAATGTGTTGAAAGTGCTCAGAGAGGTTTTGTTAGTTTTGCTTTAAATCTTTGTAGTAGTGTCTGTTACCCATCTATGGACCCTTTTATTTATTCTGAGCAGGATGATTTTGAACTTAACATTTTTGTGTATGTTATTTAGGTGCTTGGTCAGTATTTGATGAGTGCTAGTTGGGAGCCAAGAGTAGGCATGCAGCCAAAAAAGCTGGATAAATTGTATTCATAGTCACTGTGGTTAGAGTTCATGGTTAGAGTTAGACTTCTCATAATAGGATAGTGACCCTGACTATTACTAGGTCTTAAAGCCCCAAGGATGCTTTAACAATAAAAGGCTTGAAAAAAAAATTCGTATTTTGAATTTTAATTGGTTAGTTCATGTCTTTCCATGAAAAATCTCATTTTTGCATATTGTCAGACAAGTACATTTGAGAACCTTTCTGAATATGTGTGCCCTTACACAGACACACAACACACACACTATTTCAGGAGTGACAGTAAAATGCTATGTGAGCCACTCATTAAGCCTGAGAACTCTGAGCTTTGTTTGTTCCTTGGCTACCAGCTGGTTTTCTCTTCTTTTGTTGTCCCAGTGTTGGCCCACTCACCCACCTTTCTTAAGGATGTCCTAGCATTGGCTCACTTGGCCACTTTTCCTGTGGATGCCCCAGTGTTGACTTACTTGCTCATCTTCCTTATGAATGCTCCAGTATTGTTGGCTTACTTTCCCACCTTTGTTATAGATGCTCCAGTGTTGTTGGCTTCCTTGCCCACCTTTCTTATGAATGCCCTGATGTTAGTTTCCTTTCCAACTTTCTTATGAATGCCCCAGAATTGTTGGCTTGCCTACTTTTTCTAAGAATGCCACAATGTCCGCTTACTTGTTTACCTTTCTTATGGATGCACTGCCGTCTACTTGCTTGCCCTGCTTTCTTATGGGTACTTTGGCCATTGACTTACTTGCCCACTTTTCAAGAGCTGGGAGCTTGCTGTTGTCTCTAGTCTTTACCTCTCTCTTGTGCCTGGGTAGGCTAGAGAGAAGGACACTCTTAGCTTTCTAGTTATTCTCTAAAGTCTGAAGTAAACAAATGTATCTGGTAGGTTTTGAAAAGGTAACTTCCACTAGCTTAGCAGAAAAATTTTATTTGGATAGAGAAGTGAGAAAGTGAAAAATGAAATCAGTGGCAGCCAAAGAGGACAGAGCACACACTGGGAGGAAATGATTACAGAAGATGACAATACATGACAAGATTTCATATGTTAGCCAAAATACACAAAAAACTCTTGAAACTCCATAGTAAGAAAGTAATTCAAAAAGTGGGCAGAAGATCTGAATATACACTTTATCTATTAAGATGTACAGATAAGGAAATGAAAGGATGCTCAGGATCATATATCATTGAAGAATGAGAGTTAGAATCAGAGTGGCTGAAGTCTACTGTCAACATCAAAAGGTGGAGAAATAGTCAACCACAAGAATTCTCATTCCTTTTTAATAGATTACAAAATAGTACAACCACTGTGGAAGACAGCTGATAGTTGACCACAAAACTGTATAACCGTAGCATAAGAGTCAGCATTCACACTTCCTGATGTTAACCAAATGAGTTGAAAATTTATGTTCACTCAAAAACCTGCACATAGCTGTTTACAGCAGCTTTATTATATAGTTACTGAAGCGTGGAAACCACCAAGATGTCCTTTAGTAGATGAAAGGATAAATGTACAGCTCCAAACAGTGGAATCTCAATTCATGAAAATTCAAGGAGAAACCTTAAATACATATTACTAAGTGAAAGCAGTTCATCTGAAAAGGACATGATAGTGGGTAATTTCATCCACAGGACATTGTAGAAAAAAGCAAAATGATGAAGACAGAAGAAATACCAGTATTTGCCAGGGATTTAGCAGGAGGGATGAGTAGATAAGCTCAGAAGATGCTTAGGTTAGTGAAATTACTCTGTCTGATCTCTAATGATAGATACATGTCATTATGCATTTGCTAAAATTCATGGAGTAGGTTTTGAGTTAGGTATAATGTGATAGCAGTGTAGGCTATGCCTATGTGGGGGAAGGGTTATATGACAACTCTAGGGACTTCATTCTAAGTTTATCTTGAACCTGAAACTAAAAAAATAAAAGAGTCTCTTAAAAGACAGTCATAGACACTTGGCACAACTCTTCAATTAGCATTTTAAAGGATGTTGTATGTGAAAGTAGTATGCGCAGTGACTCCTTAATGTTTAAGCTTAAAAGCATCATGAATCTCTTGTACAACTAAAGAAAATGAGAGAGATGATTAAATAATAAAACATACCCTGTTGTTCATTCTCCAGTAGATGTGTGGAATAGGTATTGATCTTTCTCAGCTCACCTGTCCCTGAGTCTGCCTTCATGGGAAGTACTTTTTCCTGTACTATTCCATAAACAGATACCTTTATGTGGCCTGGCCTCTAAGAGGGAAAATAATATCCTAAAATGACTTCCATCTACAGTTTTCTTCTCTATTTAATTGAAGAGGAAGAGAGAAATTATGTTAAGTAGTCTACTCGTGTAGTCTCTTTTAATCCTTACAATGACCTACTAGGGTGAATGCTACTATTCCCATTATATGCACTAATGACTGATACTGAGTGAAGCTGTAACTTGTTCAGGGTTGTATAATGATGGAGTTCATAGTGTGAGGTATTTTTTTCTATTTCATAAACACGTACTAATCAGTGTTTGGTTGTTTTTATAGTTGAACTCTGGAATGTCCCCTGAAAGCCTCATGTATTTGGCTCTTGTGGAATACTGAAGGAACCATGTGTTGTTAAGAGGTGGGCCTAGTTAGAAAGGGTGGCACACTGGGGCTTGACCCAGAAGGGGTGGATCATTAGGAGAGAACTGGAAGGGTGAATTCCAGCTCCACCCTTCCTCCGTCTCTTGACTTCCTGCTTGCCATGCTGTGAAGAGCTTTTTCTTCTGCTGGGCCTCTGTTGTGTGCTTTTACCACTGCCAGCTGCCTGTGAGTTTGACAGACCTTCTGAAACAGTGAGCTAAAATAAATCTTTCCTAAGTTGTGGATGTGAGGTATTGTGTCCCAGGGGCAAACAAGAAACTAAGTCAAAAATTGGCATTGGAAGTGGGGTTGTTGCCGTGACTGCCTGGCAGTGTGCTACTGAAACTGGTTTGTAGGAGGCATTTGGAACGATTTGAAGATATTGATTAGAGAAACCTTAGAATGCTGTGATCTGAATTTGATGAGAGATTCAGATTGGAGCTCAGAATACCAGAATGTCAAGAAAAGTGCAGAGTAGAAAGGCCAGGCTCAACAGGTGTCAGATGGGAGGACTGGAGGAGTGGCACAGTGGTTAAAGTGCTTGCCTAGCAATTGCAAAGCCCTGAGTTTGATTTCTCAGCACCACATAATGCTGGGCGTGGTGGTGCATGCTTATAATCTGAGCATTCAGGAATGTGAGCACTCAGGAAGGTGAGGATTGTCGAGTCCAAGGCCATCCTGGTCTACATAGTGAGTTTAGGGCTAACCTGTGGTACAGAGTGACACCCTGTGTCAAAAAAAAAGAGGTGTCAGGTGGAAAGGAGGGTTTTATTGGCATTTGATCTAGAAACCATGCATTCTATACTCTGGCAAAAAATGTTTTAGCATTTTTCCGCTTTCTTATGATTTTGCTTGAAACTGAACTTAAAGGCAATGGACTATTTAATATGGTAGAGGAAGTTCAAGGCAGCCCAATGTTCAGGCTATTACATGGGTGCTGCTTGCAACTTTTAGCCAGCTGTATACTGAAAAGCAGGAAAAAAAAATGACAACAAAAAGGATATTCTAAGTTTGCAGTCTCGCCAGACTGAAATGGACTGCAAAGGTGGAGCAGAAAAGCACAGGGATGTTTGAAGAGATCAGCATTAAAAAGAAGTCAAATACTTAAAATCAGGACTATAAAAAAGATGCCTTGAGGATGTCTCAGGAATAAGCAAGATCCCACTCTTTATCAATTAAAGGATGGAAAGGCAGAAGGCGTTGCTTTGAAAAGAGATTCCAGAGCATCCTGTAGAGCAGCGTAGGAAGGTGAATCTCCAAGTGGTTCAGCCATGTAGGAACTCAGAGTCCGTTGTAGCTGCCATGGTCCTTGGGGTCCAGACTACTGCTTAATCCAGTGGTAGATGGTGACATCATCCAGGTGGCGCTGGCTTCACAAGCACTGAGAACGCAAGAGTTATGGATTCATGGAGACTTCTACTCAGATTTCAGAAGAAGGCCATAGAGGCCAGCATTGTGCCCCTGGAAGGGCACTGCATGAAGTTGTGGAGGCCAGGCAGTGTACATCTGAGAGGGTGGTGCATGAAGTTGTGAAAGAGAACCTGAAGGCGAATTGGAGATCCTAGAAATTTGGAAATACCAAGATTGTGGATTGTCTGCAGAGGAAGACTACAGGCTGTGAGTGGAGCCAGCCTGAAAGAGAAGCAATGAAGGTTGTAATCAAAGGCAGTGTCATAGGAGCTGGGCTTCCTGAAGCCTTTAGCCTTCATATTTTGCCACAGCTTGCCTGGGGCTCTGGACACAGAGCAGTAGGATTTAATGAAATGGCAGGATTTGATATTTGCCCTACTGGGTTTCATGTTTTCTTGCTCTAATTACTTTCTATCCTTTGTTTTGCTGTCTTAGAATGGGAATGTTTATCTTGTGCGCTTTTGTGTGAGAAGTGATTACATTTTCTTTGATTTTTACTGGGACACATGCTCATAAGTGGGAGTTGCCTTGGGTCTTGGGAAACTTTGGACTTGGACTTTTTTTTTTTTTTCCCCCCAGCAGTGCTAGAACTGTTAGGACTTTGGCAACTCTTAGACAAGGGCTAAATGCATTTTGCATAAGAAGGTGGATATGAGTCTTTTTTGGGGCCTGGAGCACAGTGTATAGTTTGGATCTTAAATGTTCCCCAAAAGTCTCATGTATTTGGTTGTTGTGCAGTACTTCTGAAAGGCATGCTGTTAAGAGGTGGGGCCTAGTTGGAAGGATAGAACAGCAGGGCTTTATCAGGGAGGAGTGGATCACTGCGAAAGGACCTTGAAGGGTAAATGCTAGGAAGCTTTGCCCTTCTTCCCTCCCTTGGCTTCCTGTCTGCCACGCCATGATCAGCTCTTGCTCCCGCTGGGGCTCTGCTATGTGCTTCCACAGTTGCCATTCAACTCGGGGTGACTGGGCTGTGTTTGGCTTTCGTGATTACCTGCTGCCTGTGGGTTTCATTCTTCTTTGCTAGAATGTGTAGTTTTGATAATTGTGGCAGTTCCTAAGGTTTGTAGTCAGTGTAAACATTGCAATGATGCTGTATGTTCCTAGCTTGGCCTGCAAAAATTTTGATGATTTTCTAAACCATGAGTGACTTGTGCCTGATTTTCCTCCACTCTGTCAGTCATGGCATTGCTGGACATAATTTGGTGACATTTATTAGCCCTGTCAGTAGCAATTAAATTATTTCCATGAAGGCTTTTTGCAGTTGCAGAAATAACTGACCTACCATGTGGCATTTCTCATTAACTAATGAAAATAAATTAAATAAATCATAGTGGCATCTTCATTTATTCCAATGGCCTTTTGGACCATTAAAGCGTGACTTGAGGCTTACTATTACATTTTCATACAAACCTTGACACTAAGAGAGGTTTATCAAAAGATAATAAAAAGATCTCAGGAATAAGGAATTACATTCCCTTTATATCTTATTGCCAGTAATTATTCTTGAAGCAAAACAGGTTATGCCTGAAATAAAAATAAAATGGGAACATAGCCTGTGTCTGGTTTTGGCTATTAGATCTCTACAAATAATTGCAGTTACTGCTTTATGAAAGAGGGCCCATTTTATACTTACGTTTCTGTAATTGGACTGTTCTTTATAAGAATAATGAGAAGATATATTCCATGTATAAGCATACAAATAATCTGTTTTTGTAGCTGCTTCAAATTTCATTGTATGTATATGAGGTATGGCTATATATTTTAGCAAATCTGTTTTTGATGGACATTGGGTTGACTCCTTTTTGTTTACAGCGAGTTTGAAATTTATCATCTGTATATGGTTTTTTATTACATAAATTATTACAAGTAGAATTTTTAGCCCATAAGACATGAGCAAATTTTGCATGTTTTAGGACTGTCACTATGTTCTCTTAAATGAATGTCCAGTGCCCATTATCGAGTTCAGCATTCTAGAAAGGGATCAACTACCAATATTCTTTTCTTTCTTGGACAACACTGTGCTTTCCGTTTTAGCTCACCTAAATTAGTAAGAAGTGAGCATGTCGTCATATGCACAGCAAGCCTTCATGAGTAGAAAAGTTGAGCACTTTCTGTCTGCTCTTGGAGCACGTTTATGTATTTGTCTGTGAATTGTTTTTCTCGCCTTGTGTTGGTTTACTTCTGTCCTTTCCATTTTATGATTTCTGTTATCTTCTAGTGAAATATTTAAATTGTTTTCTTCTGCTCTAAAGTTTACTTAGCTTTAATTGTATTATCTAAACTGTTTCTCACCACTGATATTCATTTAAAAGTAATTCATGAGTTCTATTTTAAACTAGAAAGAAATGAATTGACCACACATAGTAATTATGTGTTAACTTTTAAAGGACGTAAAAATACACTTAGAGTTCCAAAGTAAATGAGTGATTAGATCTTTAATCGTAGTAGCATGAAATGTATGTGTGTGTTTTCTGAAGACATAAGGAGTAGTTACAATCTTGTAAAGGAGTTGTTGTAGTCCAGAGTTTTGTTGGCAAAAGAGAAAGGAGCCCCAGTGAATTGTTTGGATTTATTTCTGTGTACTGGATTTTGGTTCTCTGTTTTAGTGGGAAAAGTTTCTTTAGTGTTTTTCTAGTATAGTACGTTCAAGAGATTAATGTGTAATTTAAAGACATTATTCTGAGTTGATTTGCAGATCTATAAATAAGCTATTTAGTTTTTGGTAAAATTTATGTTTCTCTTCACCTCTCAGTTTCCTGACAGAAGGGAAACACCTTTGTGTGCTGTGCTATCTCAAAAATGCCCCCTTTCCTTCTTGTTCTGTATGGTTCATATACTTTCTCACATCTGACACAGCACTGGGAGTCCTCACTTACTACACTTTGGGAGTGAGCCTGGAAAGGAAAGAGGACTTCAGTAAGTCACCAGAGGTATAAATGAGTCTAAACAGTATCTCGTGATTTTCCTTGCTTTTGTAGTAGAATGGGTATGTTTCCATCTAATCCTATGGGTTTTCTCCTTAGGTCAATTCCTGATAGATTTTTTTAACATATGATAAGCAAATTACAAACCTACAAAGTATAATATCTATAATTTTGGAATA
This sequence comes from Ctenodactylus gundi, assembly GCA_004027205.1. NCBI lineage: Eukaryota > Metazoa > Chordata > Mammalia > Rodentia > Ctenodactylidae > Ctenodactylus > Ctenodactylus gundi. The sequence continues at coordinate 22,192 of PVKB01007342.1, read as the reverse complement.
TGAGTTTTTAAACAAAATTTAAAGATAAGATTGAAAATTGAGTAAGCCATGTTCTAACAACATTGATTTGAGGTTTATTCTCTAACCCTTATGCTAGTTCACATCCTTACTCAGCCATGTCTGCTGTGGAAGGGTCTCTCCCACCTTCTTGTTCACACCAGTCTCAGTTTTACTTCCATATCCATCTCAGAAGTCTTGCCTTGTGAGCTTCACCCAAGTTTGTAGGGAGCGTGTGATACTGTATTCCTGGTCTCCTCATTCCTTATGTATAGTTACATTTTGTTGTAAGCATGAATCAGGGTGGATGTTTTCCTTTCTTCTGAATGTGGAACCCATGAACTAACATATGCTACTGTCTTCCATGTGCATGATGCCTGCCAGGAAGTTGGAATGATAAATTTTAAGTTTTAAGTTATCATTAGGTTTAAGAAAAGTTCATTAATTCAGCAGTGATTTCAGTTATTCTGTTGCAAGCTTTGAGAAAGTGAGAAATGGCTCTGATGCCTGATGGCTAGGCTATAGTGTTCTCAACTGAACATAAGTGTCTCTTGCAGAATATAGATATCCCGACAAAGCTGCATCTTCAGTTTATGTGATAGATTATCTTAATTGTCAACTTGATTGGCTTGGAAATTGCCTAGGGGATTAGTAAAGCATACTTCTGGTATTTGTGCATGGGTCGTGGGGGTTGTCTCTGGCACTATACCTAGTGCCTGGCCTTCTTCTTTCTTGCTCGTCACCCCTGTGCTCTGCTTCCCAAGTGCCATCAAGGAAGCAGCTTTGCTGTGGCACACCCTCTGCCATGGTGCTTCTGCCATGGACTGAACCCTTTGAATCCCTCCCTCCAAGGTGCCTGTGTTACATGTTTGGTTAGTAGCAATGAAAGTTTCACTATACAGCCCCGTGCATGGCTGAAACAAAGATGTTCTCCAGTCACAAAAGTGACCAAACCTTCTTTTCTTATCATCGACATGATTGTTTACCACTTTCTGCCTATCATGATGTCAGCTCAGCTTTAATTCTCCATTTTAGATTAAGTTTGCTAAGATAGCCACTTAATTTCCCCTGCTCTCTGACAACTCCCAACCCAAACATGAATACCTTGCTAAACTTTGGGATCACCCAACACACACACCCATTATATATTAAGCATCTGCTAGTTACTTCTTACGATGAATCAGTTCTGTTGCCTTTCATTTATAATGCTGTGAGATACAGCAAACTTACTTTCTCCATGTGTATTTCTGGTGGTGTTCAGCTAGGGTGCGCTGTTGTGAATGTCGAAGAACCTAAGGAGGACTATTCATCTCATCCTCTGCCCTTTGGAAACTTACTTAGTTTTTAGATTTTTTCCTCTGTTCACTTTAAACAGATCATTAAAAATAGCACACTTTCCTGGCAAAACTGGAGTTGCTCAGAAGAGGAGAATAGAAGCCATGAAAAAGGAAATTGTTTTTAGGCTTTAGTAGTTTCTGGTATGAGTCTCCAAAGGGTGGATAGAATTTGAATAAAGGAGGCCCTGGTGTGGATCATATGTTGCAGGAAGAGCGAAGACTGGTAAAAGGGAAAACATTTAAAGAGCTGGTGACCAGTAAGATTGGTTAGGAAGTTCTGAGTGTTCTCATGAGAACATCATCCATACAGTGGACAGTGGAAAATCTGGAACTGGGAGTGGACTTTCCATGAAGGGTGGAACAAATATGAAACACACGACACCTCAGATTGTCCTGGTGGGGTTGTGCTCCAGTGATAACTGCTTCCCACTTTTCTCTTCGTTGGTTTTTCTTTGTCCTCAGTTGTATTAATATTTTCTTCATTGTCTGACTTGTGATTGTGTGGATCCCCTTCTGAATAAAGTCTTCCAGGCAGCCTATACTAACCCAGTTTCTTATCTCAGATATTTTTGAGGGAACCCAAACTAGGATGCATAATCTAGATAACTGGGATAATCATTGTGCTATGAAAAAAATGGACTTGGAATGTTTTCTCAGGTTCCTTAATGACTCTTGTCCCATGAAAAAAATAATTGTAGTTTCCTCAAGTGTATTTTAGGTATCAGTGTAGACCTACAACACAATGATTTAGAATTCATGACTCATTTTGAGGAAAAAAAAAAAAACATGCTGCAGTCCATCTGTGGAAGTGTTACAGTGATCCCAAGTGAAACATAGGCACTTGAAGCAGTTTCCAGGCACATTAGATTGTTTTCAAGAGAAAGAAAAATGTACACTCTGGAGAGAAGCAAGAAGAAAGAAAAGGTCTAAAAACGCATGATTTTAGCAGTTCAGGAAAAAGAATTTCACCTTGTGAATACGATGGGAGCCCTTGCCTGGGTGTCATCCAGGAGATTTAGGGACAGCCAGGCCATTGGCGGCTGTGCCATAGTGCTTCCCAGTTTAGGGAGCCCTGATGATCCACCACCAGGGTCAGGGCCCAGCCATAAGAGCATTGCTGTCAACTTGTTCTCTCCTGAAAGTCATGGTTATTGACATGAGCCAAGTTAGGAAAAGTATTTCTGTTACTAACAATATAGTTGTTAAGTGTGCTCTGTGGGGATTCTGAAATATTTACTGGATAGTAATAAACATTAGGATTTCATTCTTCAGCTCTTTCTCTTGGTGATCACATTAACATTCACATCTTTCAAAACTCAGCGCCTGATGGAGTTTCAACAGATAAATGGCAAGAAAATTGTTTATAGCTGAAGGAAGCATCAAATCCATCCGTTTTCCATGAGCCGTTGTACCTGAGCTCCTCAGCGCTTGGACCTGACTCACGGCTGAATAGACGCCTACCGTGGGTGGCCCAACAGTTTTGTTGTCTCAGGAAATGAAGTCACTGTCTCCTTAGCTCTGTGTTTTACAGTGGACCTGATTCCAGAAGGGAAAGTGTGCACTCCTTTTTTTTCTGTCTTAAAAATCTGTTAGTTAAAAATTTTGATTCAATTGATACAAGTTTAAAGTACTGTTATTTGCTGTTTAATGCATTTTTGGAAGAATCTGTATGTATTATCCTCTGTAATATTCTTTGTCATTTGTCGTATGAATTAAGTAATAAAATAAAACATGTCTGAGTTGTTAAGAATATGTATTTTTTAAAATCAGAAAATGTTTACTTCCATCTTATAAAGCAATGTAATGTCAGATGAAGTCATTATCACGTTAGTGGCCTTTGCACATTGATGACCTTCAGTACAGCACTTTCCAGAGTTCAAGGATCTGAAAAAAATGATCAGAAGAGACAGAACTAATACAAAAGGTGCCTCTGGTGAAAGGAAACAGTGATGCACGGGGAGGTTTCCTCTTCATCGGTTTTTCTTTGCCCTTAGTTTTATTAATACTTTCTTCATTGACTGACTTGTCATTCTGTGGATCCCCTAAGTGAGTTTAGGGGAGGGGAGTTGACTGTTTTTACTTTTCCTCAAAGAGTAAAGGTCATCTGTGTGAGTTGAGAAAATACAGAGAAGAGATTGGTAGAGGAAATTATAAGCCTGAGGATACCCTTGTGGACGTGGATTTAAAATAACTAGCTGTGGGGTATTCACCTTACTTTGTGAGTCTTTCCACTGATACTTTGCTCATTTTGGTGAAATAACATTTCATTTTATTGTACTCATTAGATTCTGCTAAGTATGGTCACACATCTAATGACTGAAGCCGTTGATTGTGCCAGACACATGCCCAGTTAAGTGTTTGGCTTGTAGCAGGTATGCACAAAAATTGTTAAAATTGGTTTGCACATATTTTCTTCAGTTTGGTGAAGAGGAGAGGAGGGTAAAGATCATGTTAGATTTGAAGTAAAGTGGAGAAAATTCAGTATAAAGTCCCTCCACTATTGTCAGTCTTTTTAGAGGTGAAAGTCATCTCTCAGAATTGGGGGAGGGTTTAGAGACTTGAAAGTGGGGAAGGCTAGGAAAAGCTGACCATAGGAAATGCAGTGGCGGTGGGTATAAATCTTGCCAGGCTGAACTGTGTGTTCAGCTGAGGCTGGTGGTGTGAATTTGTAGCTGAGTTTCTTAAAACAGTTACATGCCTTTTTCTAGTTCTTTGATGTCTCAGAAATGGAGAAAGCAAGAGGCATCCTGTGCTGTAGAGTGGTGAGACAGGTAATGCAGATACCTTGAGGAGTAGATGTTAGGATGCTTAATGGGAAGGTGAAGAGGTCAAGCTGGGGGCTGAGAAGGCCCAGGAAAATTGAAGCCAGCAGGGGCTGGAAGTCATAATAATTTCGGGAGCTTGTATGGTTGAGGGTGGGAGGTTGTATATGCAGAAGGAAATGACAGCTTACAAGAAGTCTAAGAGGTAGAGTGGCCTGGCTTGTGACGAAATCCAGTTTATGGCTGAGTTTGTGGGTGGCAAATAGCTAATTAGTTTCACAATTGAGCAATTCTGAGCATCTTTTGGAGTATTTAACAGAACCAAATTGAAGTTTTTTAAACAAGCAAAACAAAACTTGTTAATGAGTTAAAATCAAGTAAGATGGAAATAGTGCCAATATGATTGTAGTTTATGAAATTCTGTGTGATTTTAAGACTCAGAGCAGCCAAGCTAAGATTCTTTTAGCAATTGGGTTCCATGTATGGAAGAATGCCTTACGTAACAGCCCATCAGTGGCTTTGTTAGCCAATTTTGAAATGTTACATGTGCAAACACCTCTTAACTTATGCATGTTTCCCAGTGAGAATTACATCATGGGTTGATAGAAAGTGAATGTATGCATGATTCTTAGATGTTGCATAATCTAAGAACTTCATAACTTCCTACCTATATAATCTGTGGTCACAATCTTGTCGCTCTTTACAGGGGGAGAAAGGAAATTGCTATTATTAAGGGCCATTCAATGAAAAAAACAAAGAACTCTCTGTATGTGTGTGTGTGATTTTGCAGAAACACAAATACATTAAGTACTAGTTAGAACGGATATGACTATCTCTCTGGTTGTCCCCCATTCACATCAGTGGACATCTATGTCATTTTTCAGCTCTAGATAATTAAAATTTATGACTTGTTTCATTCCTGAGCTGTGTACAGGTTTCCTTGGAGTCCCAGGAATATTCTGTGCTGTTCCGGCCATTCCCTTTATTCTTGCCCTTGGGCTCTGCTCCTGGGTTTGTTTCTGCTCTGTATATGCTCTCTAAAAACCCTGTTACCTGAACTGGTTGCTCTAGAGGCAGGTACTGCTGGTAACTTCGAGAATGTGTAGATTTCAGTCTGTAACCTGGCATTAGCCAGAATCTGTCTACCCAAATCACTGGCTGCACAGTTTAGGAAGGTGTCTGCAGGTCTTCGATTCTACTATACTTTCAGGTGTTTATTTAGGATCTGAGTCTCCGGTGGTGAAAAACAAAACAAAACAAAACAAAAAACTTAATGGATAAAGTCACATAGATTCCCTGAGGATTTTGTGGCCGTTATTGGTGATTTGTTCCCTCTCTTGATCAACCAGTGTCTTATTAGGTCTCAGGTGTAAGTCTAATACAGGTTTTAGAAGTAAGTTGGATACCTGCCTCCCTTGCAGTTGCAAATAAAATTTGCTATATGTCTCTCCATTTGCAGTGAGAATTTAGAGTTGCATGTAGCACATTTTCTGGGAGTGGGTGTTAGGATAGTTATCCAGTCACTTCTACCTGACTTAAAGTATGATTTGATAATCTGTTCTGTGTTCATTATTAATACTACTGGCAAGAAGCAGTTTTATTTTTCTCTTAAGATTTCCTCTTAAAAACATCATCCATAGAAGACATGCACGTTTGTGGCAACTCAGAGGGATGTGATCAGGTCTGTCTTGGTTTGCTCCTTCCACTCCTGGCTTTCTCCAGCCCCTTACGGTTCTTACCTGCAGGTTTTCCCCATGAGTAAGCCAGAAAACATTTCACAACATTCTGTTCTCTGTAACTCAGTCCCCATTTGTATTTCTTTAAAGTGTGGATGTTTTCCTCTTTGTCCTGGTTCTTGAAATTAGTCTTTTCTTCACCTACCATTCTTCAAGAGGGGAGAAGAGCAGTGTGGAAGTATTTACCATTGGTGTGAAAATGTCTCAGAAGACAAAAGGTTATTTTTGAATTAAGTAGTACAATCTTTTTATGAGTTCCCTTGTTTTGCTTATAGAAATTCATGTGAGTTTGGTGGCCTTGAAATTTTCAGGGCGTGGCCCTTTTACCTTATTCTTGTCCAATAGACATTCCTGGCTGCTTCAATCTTTTTAGACAACCTGAATTTCTACTCTTAATATCATGTAAATATGACAGTATCCAAGAGAGATATTTTCTAAGCTCTTGGTTTCCCAGATTCGTGTTTTCAGGGACGTAACAATTAAAGATTTTTTTTTTTTTAAACAACATGAATGACAGTGTAGAAAGAGAGGCAGCAATCATCTAGGAGAGGGGTAAACCTCCGAAAAGGGTGTGAGCATAGACACCCACTGATTCCCCAAATCCCATGATTCTAATGTATTAAAGATTTTGGAATCCATGTGTTTACAAAAAAAATGGAGTAAATTCATGAAGACTATTATTCTTCCAATTAATTTTTTTTCTTTTGGTACTGGAGATCAGGACAGTGCCTTTACCCTGAGCTATAACTCAAGCCTGTATGTATGCATGTATTTATAGAGATCTCATTAAGTTGTCCAGGCTGGGTTGGAACCTACAGTCCTCCTGCCTCAATCTCCCATAGTGCTATGATTGGAAGCTTGCACCATTGGGCCTGCCATAATTAATATTTATTAATAGCTTTGTGGAGAGTGATTCCATTCCATGTATAAAGATGCCATTTATAATTGGGGATGCCAAGGCTAACTTCAATATTGATTGTTAATGCCATTTTTTCTTGGTTATTTTAAGTTTTCTGTTGCATTATATCCATGAAGGGTTAGATTTCGATTCTTGTGTAACACAGTTCGAGTTACGCTAAAAATATTCCCATAATCTGACCAGTTCCTCTCTTCCCAATAAAATAAAGGTTTTGCAGTCATGAGTGGAAAGAATTAGAAATGAGCAATCAGCTAAGTCTGTTTTCACTCAGATGAGACTATTAAGAATGCATTAAACATTTAACCTATTCCAGTAATAATAGTGACTACTGTAATTTATTGAGGACCTATCTAGTTGGACATTGGGTTATATGTGTTTTTCAGTTCATCTTGATCTGAATACCAGTGCATTGTGATAAGCATTTCATCTCAAATGCAGAAGCAGAGGCTTAGAGCGGTTGAGCTTTGTATGTTTGCACAATTTGATGTTGCTCGGATATGTACCTGCTGTTCAGTTAGCTGGCAGCCCATCTTCTTCCCCATGCTCCAGCTGCTGGACTAGAACTCTGGCAGTGATATTGTATTCTCCAGTAACAGACATTTTTGAGCATCCTAATCATTAAGGCATTCTTATTCTACCAGATAGTGTTTCTGTTAAATGTCAAGTGCACACATTGGAAACAGCTGTTCAGTCTCCAGTCGTTCTGTATCTGTGACTTACATACTGAAAGCACCTGGTTGCTTTTTCTTTTAAAAATGACTGGAATTGCCCTTCTACATTTTTTTGTGTGGTCATCTTATAATATGTACATTTATTATACTGTGGAATGTTCTGTAGTTACATCAGAGGCTGAATATTCAGTTGATGGGAAATGCTTTTTAATCTGTGTACGAAGGAACAAATTTAGCAGAACACCTCAGACCTATCCCATCTTTGATGCCACATGATCAAGCCTGGTCTCTCAGTTTGCTGTTGCCGATGCAGATCCTGGAACTCTTCCTTTGGTGACCCACTTACCCTACTTCTGAGATTTCTCTAAATGCCTTCCCTCTTCTTTCAGTCATAGATGTATGGCTGCTGCAGGTGATGTATCTGGCTGGCCTTCATCATCAGACTGGTCATCTCTTGTTGGTGAGACCTGCTACCCAACACCGACAACATAAAGACTGAAGGATTTATCTGGCTGGTAGTTTCAGAGGTTTCAGCCCATGGCTGGCTGACCCCCAAGCAGAAGCACTTTGTTTAAGGGCTTGCCAGAGGGAGAGATGCAGATCATTTTAGGATGGCTGAGAAGCCATGAGTTTTCAAAGAGTGCCTGTAAAAGATGTAGCCTCCAAAGGCATTCAGTGATCCAACTCCAGCTGGGTCCCTGACTCTAAATGCATGTTCAGCTATTAATAACTAAATCACTGGAGAGCATAGCAACTAACATATCTAGTTACTGTCTAGGAGTCTCCTAATCCAGTCAAGTTGACAGTGACAGTTAAAGGGCACAGTCATCATAGTGGCACTTCCCTTTCTGCCATGAGGATCTTTCATTCTGGGAAATAATGAGGAGTTAAGTATCTTGATCCATAGCTGCACATGTTCTCTCAAGCGAGCCACTTACTACCTGGGAAACCATAGGCAGGCGATCACATCTCACTCTACATCCTGGATTCCTCAGTGTTGGTAGAAGTAGCAGCTACCTTTCAGGGGATTTGTAATGATCTCTACCTTAGGGAAACCTACTCTTCTATCTGTCACTAATTCCATAGGAGGTGGGACAAAAGGAGGAAAGATTCTAACACATGGCTTGGTTTGTATTTATCTCCCACTTTGTCCCCAGTCATCCAGAGTGATTGGGAAATTGCATTCCCTCCTGTGACTTACCTCCTTGATTAGGTCCCTCTTTCTATCCAGGTGCCAGTATTAGTGAAACTATTCGAGCCTGTGACCATTATGATAAAAATTTTCATTTTGAGAAAGTTTGAAAAATGTTTCCTAGTTACGAGAAAATTTTTGGCATTTTCTAACTATGATCTTTGGCTGTAAATTCCTGCATTGCTGACATAGTTCAGTTTATTTTTGTTTTAAATGTAACCGCTACTACTACCAACCATCCATATGGACTCGTTAAATACTTAGCTTCTGCTTACTAAATGTGTGAACTGGATGAAGGGGAACAACTATGATCTGGGGGCTGTTGGACTCTTTTCTTCCTTTAGTTTGATTCTAAATTGAATTGGAAATACTTTGTCATCATTTCAGAGTTTTAAAATTATGTTTGGATGTTCAGGAAATTGATGGTAACTTAAGATTAGCTGAAAAAGAGTGTGTTTTAAAATTCTCAGTGAAGAGGCAAATGATACCTCTTTTTAAATAGAAAAACCTTTTTCAAGGAAATTTATTGCCAAGATGTCTGCAGTGACTTAAAGTACTTACTGCTTGACCTTTTGGCACATCAAGAAATTAATTTTTATCTAAATATTAAATTGATATTTGAGGAAGGGTAGTACTACATTGTATGTAGCAAAAACACTTGACCGTGTGTCTTTCCCTATCTTAAGGCAGTTTTAATTTCTATTACTGTCTGTCAAGCACATCTTATGGAATGAACCTTCCTTTTCCCTAGTGCTGTGCAAATGCTAGTTCTTCAAGAAATAAATCATGGTAGCCTTTCTGAAAAAGGTAGTGAAAAGTAGTGGGGGGATACGATAAGTCTCTCCACTCTGTCCTTCCTGCAGCTTGTGCTGCGGGAAAGTACCTTCTCTCCTTCTCTGCTTTTGTACCCTCGTCAGTGAAGGCCTCCTGTGATTGCAGTATGCCACACCCTATGAAAGCCCTTTTGATGCTACCTGAGAATTCCACAGCATCTTCATGTCCAGTGCCAGCGTGGGCATTTGTGAGATCTAATGAAGGGATTAGTGTTTGTTGTGTTTAACGAATATGTTAGCAAAGGCAATCACCAGACCACAAGGTGAACATTTTTTAGGAGACCCTGCTGCATCCTTGTCATTGTCCTAGGAGGCAGCCACCCTGCCAGGTAGGGATTACTGTCTCAGTTGATGATTGAGACCTGAAGCTTATGTCATCTTCAACTAATGGATGCTGATCCTTCAAAGTTTGAGTCTAAGCCCAAGTGCCCAAGTGTGGGTTTCACAGTGAAGTAAAATCTTCAAGGTTATCAGTCAATAGATTGAGGCTCAAGAAAATTTATACAAGCCTCCAGATGGGTTCTTTGTATTATGGGACCACTTGATCGATATGGGTTTTTCATACTTCATCCTCAGGCTGACCTAAAATGAAATCAGGATTACCTTCCTCAGTCTGTCCCCATTTCACTATTCCCATTTCATGTGCTCCAGCCAGAATCCCAGGAGTTAGTCTTGACTGCTTCTTTCTTGTGGACTCACTGCTTTTTGTCAGGTGCAAAGTTCCTGTGATTCTCAGTGAAGCATCACTGTCAGTTGGGGTAATACCTGGGAGACTAGCAGAAAGGGACCCTTGTAGCCCACAGTTCAGGTTGGACTCATGTGACAAGACAGGCATGAGTAGGAGCAAAGGACAGCTGGAGCAGACGGAGGTCCAGAGAGCCTCGGATCTGACTGTGCCTGCCAGATTTGGCTCAGTAGGACCTCTGAAACAGAAATGGACTGTTAGAAGGATCTTATTTGTGGCAGAAATGACAAAAATCTTCTGTCTTCACTGGTCTGAGTCATTGGCTAAGAACTGTTCAGGAAGACCATGAGGTAGGCTTCAAAGCTGGAACAACCGGAGACTGTCAGGCTTAAATACTGTTTTACAGCTGCGCCGAGCTTTTTTTTTTTTTATGAGCAATCCAATCAATGCCCCCAGCTCTCTGCCACAGTCACTCCAGTCCTTCCCACATGGGCCCACGACCTCATCAATCACTGTCCTATCTCACCTGTACTACAATCCTCTATCCGACTCACCTCTTCCCTTTCCATGTGCTACATGGCCACCATGTTGTTTTTTATGAAGATATGTCCTGGCCCGTGGGACCATCAACGAGGACTCTAGGAAATAAGGGAGAGGGGGATAAGAGGCGAGAAGAATGGAGACAAGACAGGCTTTCTGATCAAGTCTTGTTTATTGCAGGTTAGGACAACATATATAAGGAGAATAGTATGGGGGAGGTAATCTGTGTAAGCACGGTTGCTATGGTCAGTGAACCGCAAGACATCCTGGTTTCTTATCTGCTATTCTATGCTAAAGCATTCAACAGAATGTCCCAGAAAAAGAAAGGCAAAGGTCACGTTAGTTTAAGCAGACAGTTCTCAGAGAAACTGGGCGTTTCAGAGTGACAGGGTGTTGACTGCTCTCTTGTCAGCGTCACCGCTTACAGTAGACTTGAGCCAAGATGGAGTTGCTTATGTCCCAGGTCTGGGGCCTCTGATACATATGGCTCCCCACAACGATACTTTATTGACCAAATTCAGGTAAATTAAGAAGCTGACTTCTTATTGACCAAACATGTTCTAGAGGTAAGACTGCCATTTCAAATGGATTTATGCAAATCACACTGCAGAAATTTAGAAATAAATTGGTAGAAATAAGGCTTATTTGCTAACATTGTAATAACTTGTAAACTGAGAAATAGAACCCCAAAGGAACTGTATACAAGCATACCAAATGATGGCAACAGGGACAACTTTGAATAAATTTTCTTTTGTGTGACTTCTACATTGCACAGGATATATTGAAGCTGTATAGTCTTACCTAGTCTGAGAATTTGTTTTTCCGTTTCTGTTTCGGTGTTTTGGTTTTTCATGCAGAGATGCATTTGCTCACGGGCACACACACACAAAGCCACTGACATGCGGGATGTTTTATTCTCAGATTCATGTGCTTTCGTATATGAATTTTGTAATGAACTCTATCTTAGTCCTCTGATGTTAACAGCATGAGTCTTTGAGCATCACAAAAGCTGTATGACAGATTGGACCAAATGACTGCCAGTTCACTTTACACACCCAGGCGTGGTCCTGTTGTATCCGATATTTAAGGTAATTTCTTTCCCATAAAAAACTTGACTACCCTGATGTTCACCGTGTCTCAAGACTTGGAGTATTTGGTAATAGGTGATTTTGTTTCTGATGTTTCTTTGTATTTTCTCTTTTATGAGTGCCACCTACAATAATGTTTTACTTCACTGACTTCCAGGTAGTGTCCTAAATGCATCGACCTCTGTGTACTTTGTAGCTTCTTATCCCAGTTCACTTCAGTTCAAGGCTGGTAAGAGACCCCAAGTGTAATGTGCAGGGCATTTGTTAGGAAATGCCCTATGGGCCAATACCTGTAGTGGGGAAAGACTAAAAGAAAGCAGACTGTGATAGGGGAGAAGTCCAGGTGCAACGTATTTGGATCCCAAGAGAACTCTAGAGCTGGGAAGCCTATCAGAGCTGTCTCAGTCTGGGGCAGGGGGCCAGGCTTCTGCAGCCCTGAGTTGAATCATCACTGATTACCCAATAGGGGCTGTGACCAGGTAGGGTGTTTTTCTTCAGCAGAGAATATTCCCAGAGGAGGCTAACAGAGGAAGGCTAAGGGCAGTCAGCAATCCTGCTGTATTCTGTGTGTGTCCTTGGATCCTGAAAGTGGTGGGATGACTTTCACCACTTGATCTTGTCCTCTGCCATGCCTCACCCTATGGCCTCCAGGCCTTCCTGAATATTACTTCTTTGAGTTGGAAACTTGTTTACTCTTTCCCTCCACTTTGCTTATTTAACCCCAGTTCACCCTTCGGACTTTATCTCATAGCTCTCATCTCTTAAATTCTTTGTTGTGTAAATCCAAAGACCCTGTATTTCTCCTCCTTTGCACCACATTCCTGGTTGTTTATTATCTTTACTTCCTTCAGAGTGAATGCTGTAGGTGACCTGTTGTTGGTATATTCTACTGTAAGCTAGGTAATATAAGGTGTATAGTAATAGGTACCCAGAATCTAGCAATGAGTCACTAAAATGGGGTGTAGCACTATAATTTTTGATCTTGTATTGCTTAACAAATGTTTATTTTGATGAGCAATAAAAAAATAACATAGACAGTAGGCAGAACTCTTTGCCTAAATTTGCTGCTGCTTAGTACTTTGTTGAATGTAATGTTTGTGTTTTTCTTGTACTTTCTATTGTGAAAAATCAAGTATCAATATTGAGGTGAGTTACCACAGAGATGAACCTTTTGGTCAGTCTGGAGTAAATTTCTGTATGATTTAAGAAACATTATACTATATTTTCATTGGTTATCACTGAGATTTACTTACGTATTTTTGGAAAATATACACAACCTTAAAAATTATTTTCATTTTTACAAAAGACTGGGAATGAAAATGAATAGGTATTTGCAAAGTAGATAAGTTCAGGCCATCTTGTGATACAGAATTTTTGCGTTGCCAGAACATTTATTACACAACAGTGCTCTCCATTTATGATTTCCCAGTATAATACCCAGAGGCAAATAGGGTAGTGCTGGGGAATTCAGCTCCATGTTCAGCCAGAGTAAGAAACATTGATTTGATTGAGTTAGTAAATAGAACAGATTTATAAAACGTCAATATTTTTATACATGCCTTCCAGATCCCAGCTTCTCTTTAGTAATTTTTATAGACAGGACTTTCTTCTCTTATTTTTTAATCCATTATATATAAAATGTAGCTGAAAACAGAATCTTTCTTATAACTGATGTTACTTGTATTTACAGTACTACTTAAAATTATAGATAGGCAGACACACAAATATATATAGAGAGAGATAGGGGGAAAAGAGGTTATGTGTATATTACTAAGGAAAACTTGGAATTTGTCTCTTTGTGAAAAAAATATTTTTTGATAATTTCGTTCGGCACTCTAGGAGATTAGTGAATATCTTTGGTGAAAGATTAGTGTTAAATTTTTAGTCCAAGAAGGTTTCATCTGTGAATTTGACAGCCTAGGAAAGACTTGGCTCTTTGCTCTGGACAGAATTCACCTTATTGGCCTGTCTTTTTTTGTAATATGTTTTAGCACATAGAATGGTTTCATGAGCTGGGGAACCAGAGGGACTGGATTTGAGTTCTGTTCTGTTGATATCTAGTTTGGTTTATTTAATCTCTTTGATCCATTTTCTTATCAGAATATCAGCAATGATGACTTCTGCTTCATAGAAAGGCTGCAGGATTTCAATGCAAAGAGCTGTAGGGAGTGCCCAGAGAAGTCCTGGCACTGGTCTCTCGGGGAATGGTAGCTATTATTATTAAGACCAGTGCCTGGAAATAGCATATGTTTTTATTTCCCAATTTCAAAGTTAATTTCTAAAATGAAGGCTTATTTCCCTATTGAATTCTAAAAGTTTTGCACATGTGTAAAGAAAAGAGTTACAATTTAGAAATTGTATTTTGGAAACTTAGGAGAGTTGAAGTATTTTGCCTTTTCCCTGAAAATCTTTTGACATTTAAGAGTTGTCAAGACACACAGTCAGGTATTTCAAAATGAAATCAGATCTGAATCATTTGGGTAAACTGAATTTTTTTTTTTTCTGAATTTACTTGATTATTTGAGGCCTTTTCTTCCCATAGTTTCCTGAATCTGATTTTTTTTTTTAATGTGTCTACATTTGGTTGTCAGTCAAGAGAACATACGGAGTGGCTGGAACGTGGTAAAAAACACTCTCTGGGAATTAATAAACTCAAAATACTTACATTTTTTCACTTTTGTTCCTAAGTAACTCTGGAGGACATAGTTGAGAACAAAGTACAGTGGGTGTCCCCACAAGGAATGACTAATTCTGGAAGATGTTATAGAAAAAGTGACATTCAGATTGGCTTTGAAAAATGAATTGTGTGCCAGATGGAGAAAGGGACGGGTGTGAGATGGCTTTTGCAGACCAAGGAAGTGACAGGAAAACTCGGACCTCTGAAAGCACACGTATTTCATTAGTGGTCAAAAATTACCTGCTGGGACTATGAGAAACTGCAGTATGAAAGCTGTTCCCAGAACTGTGCAAGTGTCTTCAAATGCAGAATGTGTGGTCAGGTTCGGAAAAGGATTTAAGTCCTAACCGAGAAAGGTGTACATTCTAAGAAATTTGCTTTTTTGCTTAGAAGGCAAGGTTCATATTTGTATTTGAGGGCAGTTTATAGGTAGAGGACTACTGAAGAGACCAGAGAATTGGTGAGTTAGTGCAAGAGGTTGGTCCTGATCTAGATAAGAGCTGGACTGTGATGACAGGGTTGAGATATTTAGCCAACAGAATTGATTTGCAGAAGGTGAAGTGATTTGAATTAATACTTAGGGATTGTGGATGAAATAGGTCAGTATTTGTCAACTGATTCTTGGTGGTTGGAATGAGCAGTCATACATTGCTTTAAAAGGGTTCTGTAGTCAATCTGGTAAAGACTAGATGAAATAAAAATGAGATCGTTTTTCTCTAATTATATTCTTGTAACCATTAATTTGCTAATACGTTTTTTTAAATCTCTTGGTGAGTTGTGTCCTGTTCTCCCCTCCCCCAGCCCCCACCCCCACTCCTGTACCAGGGATGGAACACCGCTGCTTGGCCCTTTTTAATTTTTGAGATAAAGTCTTGTTGAGTCACGAGTTGTCCAGTTTAGACTTGAACTTGCAGTCCTGCCTGTGTAAGCTTCCAAGAGAACTGTGATTCTAGTCCTGCACTCCCACGCTGAGCTTACATTTTTATTTCAAAGAATTTTTTTTCTAAAACTTAGGTTTTGAGAAAGGTTATAGTCTCACATCACAAACTAAGAAATTGAGAGTTCTAAAAACTGAATATCTTGTCCAAGAATTATATAGCTAAGAGCAAACCTTCTTATATTTAAACTCATACTTTTATTTTCTGAAATATTATTTCAGAAATTATTTAAATTATTTGATTCAGGGCTGATAGGGCATTCAGTCTGATTTTGAGGCCTTCAGTGCTTCTGGCATAGGAACGAGGAGAGAAGGTACAGTTTTTGTTTTGGATGTGTGGAATGGAGTGGGTGAGCATGTAAGCTCTGGACTTGTACTGAAAGTATTTGGAAGAAATGATAGTTGTTTACCAAAAATGAAAAGTGTATTTTTGAATTTGACAGAACTGTAACTTTTTCTGTTATAAAATGGGCCATTAAAGTTTGAATATTCACTTTTATTATGGCTTTAACAATGTTTCTAAGTCGATGCCAAAAATGCCCACATAGTCACTTGTGACCACTTTTGTTTCTTCTCTAAGTGGGATTGCTACTTCCTGCCCTAGTGTCACATTTCATTTTGCATGGATGCGTTTATTGAAAAACCTTCTGGTTATACTTATAGGGGAAAATATTTCTAATGACTTCTTCATAGAGAATTATATCCAATTGCTCTTAGAAGTATTTTAAGGATTTCTTGATATGAATAGGTATCCACGGGAATTAATATATTTCAGTATGCTTGTCTCAGTTACTTTTTTGTTGCTGTGACTCAATTGCCGACATCCACAAATTTAGGGGAGGAAAGGTTTATTTTAGCTCACAGTTTCAGAAGGTCACAGCCCATTCAGAGACAGCCAGCAGCAGTGGAAGTACATGGCAGAGGCAGAGGTGGAGTTACTGTCTCATGACTTCACATGAGGAAGCCAAGTCCAGGCAGGAAACAGCTTATATATCCTTCCAGGTCTCCTCCCAGTGATCAGCCCCTCCTAGATCCAGGTGTGGTAAACCCCCACTACATGCCACTAATCCAATTTACATGCCACTAATCCAATTTACATGCCTGTAGTCTGCCCCTTCCCCTCCAGACTAGACCTCAGTCTCTCAACAGCACATGGTTCCGTAGACAGTCTGTAACATTCAGATATATAAGACTTGGGGGGACATTCTAGATCCAAACCACAATAATGCTTAAGAGTTTTTCATGTGTTCCTGAAATAAGGTTGTAAGTACAACTAAATTTTTTGGTTTTAGTGGTACATCTAATACAGCTTTGGCTCGATATGCTAAAAGTTTATATTCAGTGTTATTAAATATTTTTGAGTGAAATTAATATTTCCTAATTTTATACTATTCATTCCAGTATCATTTTTGTTATCCGGGTTACTGGGGAATGAGCTCTTAGATTATCAGCCATGCTTCCTCCTTAAATGATCAACATTATTATAGAGTGGTGGTGTGCATCCCTAAATATTCTGGGAGACATAAAATGTCAAGTAAGCAATGTGAGTAACATAGTTTGGTAAATGCAGAAGACACCCTTGCCATGTGAGGACTAGTCAAGGTTTGACTGAGGAGGTTTCAGAGGGAAGTCACGAGTGGATGTTGTGAGGACAGGTCAGAAAGCACACAGATATTAATAGAATGACATGTGGATGGGCCCCTTGGCTAAAATGTTTGGTTCATAGAATAGTGTAGTTGGAAGTAAGTGTAAAATAAGATAGCTTGGGCTGGAGGAATAGCACAGCAGTTAGAGTGCCTGACTAGCATTCGCAAGGCCCTGAGTTCCATTCCCCATCACCACGTAAGCTGGCATGGAAGTGTATGCCTCTAATCCCCGCACTTGGGAGGCCAAGGCAGGAGCATGGCTGTGTGTGTGAGGCCAGCATTGGCTCCTTGTGAGTTCAGGGTCCAGCCTGGGCCCTGTCTTAAAGTAAATAAATAAGCAAATAAAATAAAATAAGGTAGTTTTTGATCTGAGTGTCACCTAGCAGTAACGGTGGCACATTGTCCAAGATGGCGGATCTTTACATTTTCGCGCCATACCCGATCAGGTGACCCAGACAGAGGTAGGAAGGAGGGAGGAGGGATTAGGATGTGACGTTGTGATAAACTTGGCCCTGAGTCATGACGTTGTGACGAACGTGGCCCTGAGCCAATGCCTTAGACCTTCTCAGGAAGACTGTGAATCCCGCCAATGGAAAATGGCGGCGGGGAAGGCCTTGCGATCTAGGGATTTAGGTCAGTGCCGACCACGTTTTTTGGTGTGTCTTCCTCCACTTGCACGTGGGAAGGATACCCTTCTGCAAAAGAAAATTAAAGCCTCATAAGCTGTCGTCCATGCCTCCCAAGTCCATCCTTTGTTTGGACAGGAAGATTTCTACGTGCTGTTTCTAACAGTGGTAGCATAGTTGATGATTTGGTCATCTCTGGTTTCTTAAGAGAATTCCATCCCCAGGTCTCTCCATCAGTAGTATTTTGGCTACTGCCCTCCCGTGGGCCAGTTTAAGTTTACTAGGCCAATGATACATGCTTTCAACTAACGGGGAGCCAAGACTTGTGACATGCTTTCTGCTATGAGTTTTGCTTCCTGCCACCATTTAATTTTACCATTTGCTTTTTTTTATGTTTTGATAATCATCTCTGGGTAAATTTAAAGGAAAAAGTGAAATTATTGCCAGATTTCTCTTAAAATACCAATAGATGAAAACAAAGGAGACAGCAGCTGAAAAAACATGTGCCCAGATTTCTCTGTTACAGTCTTACCATACTAGCTTGAGTTCAGGCTCAACGTGTGTATTTTTGTTTCCATGGCTACCTGCTAGGCAGCAAAACCCCCAGGTTGGTATGCTGACTCATGTCTGATTTAAGGAAATTCAAGAATTTTTAAAGGGTGAAGTCAACACATTAATTTTTTTGGTAAGCAAGTAGGTCATACGTTTTTAAAAAATATATAAGGGTAATTATTACAGTTTTGATTTCCAGGTTATAAGTGAATCCAGACTTTAAGGCAATACTTTAATGGGTTTGAAATGTTCGCATTGAAATGGTTTCTCCTACACAGTCCCCATGACAACAAAACTTCATGTAGGCTTTGAATATCGTCATGTCTCAAATATTATTTTCATTCTTAGCACAACCTTAATAGACAAAGGAAGAAAACTTAGCTTATTCAAAGTGTTATGTTGACAAATATTATTTTGAAGGCTGAAGGGAACTAAGAATTAAAGACACAGGCCACCAAAGCTTAAATAATTAAACTAGTCTGGAGTTTGACTCTTTTCTCACAATGGAGACAGATATCTTTGTCTGGCCCCCTGGGATGAAGAGACCTTGCCTGCAAACAGGAAGGGCTTGGAATCCCAGGTAGTCTTTGTCTTGCTTCTTTGATGAAGAAACCTTGCTTGCCAACAGGAAGGGCTTGGAATCTCAGGTAGTCTTTCATTTAACAGTCTGAGGTGATGGGCTCATTATGTTTTCCAAAGTTGCTCAGGCTGGACTCAAACTTATGGTCTTCCTGTCTAAGCTGTCTTGAGATCTGGGAATACCAGTTTATGCCACCATATCTTGCTCAAAATGTTTTTAAGAGCTTTGTAAGATTGTAATTGTAAATGAACTCCTGCAAGAAGTAACAAACCAGGTTGTATTATATTGTCATATGGATGTCTTGTTCACTTAAAAATAACTATTTCAGTTACTAATTAGAGAGCATTGTTTTATAATAAAAATCAAAATTGGTTAATTACAGCAGAGGATTGCTATTTTAATAATGACTCCTTTGTAGTATAGTTAATAAGCTTTCTCAGTGTTTGGACACTCCTGTCCAATTTTCCTGCTAAAGAAAAAAATTTTTACACTAACATGTTGAAGCTATATAGTTGTTAAAATATGTTTTTAAGTGGATTTTTATGTCTTATTCAATGGTTACTATAGTGTTGCTATGTACAGCTATTAAAAAAATTAAACTATAACCTGGGCATAATGAATGTATAAGGTGCTTTCTGAGGAATAAGATGCTTATTCATTAATCAGAATCTTTTAAAGTTTAATAGTATTTCTATAAAGGGGACGATTTTTTTAGTAGTTTAATTTAATCAGTCTTTGAAGGAGAAGCATAAAATCCTAGATTTTATCATAAGCTTTTTATTATTTGATTATCTAGCCTAATTTTGACTCAGAAATCATTTATAGGTGAGATGCATGTCATCGAGATCAGTTGTCTCCACTTGGTGTTCAATATGCCACCCACTTGTAAACCACGGTTCAAGAAGGATTGATGCCAGAAGTCATCACAAAGACATTAGGGTTGAGGATACTTAGAGGCAATCAAGGGGAACTTGTAGAACCCAAACCATGGAAGGGAAGCTAACTGCAGCAGATGCGTGGGATTGATGGCTGAAAGAAATGAGCAGTATTGATACTGAGAGTGCTTTTGTTTGGTTTCTTTCTCCTAAGGCAGTCAGGCCTTAAATAAGATTTTTTTTGGTATCTCCTGTTAGAACTCTCTTCTGATTTGTCCATATTCTTGATTAAATGTTACAATAAATAACTTCATCTCCTTTGACCACATGATCACTGTAATCTTTTCATGACTCTCCTTCAGGAAACTTGGAATTTTATGCACAAAGTATTACTCTTCACAAAGTGTTTTCTGCAGGATTGCATCTTTTATAATTTAAGGTCCCAGCACAGGGTTTGGGCTATGGAAGCTGGGTTGAATGCTAGTCGTGGGATCTTGGTTTCAAGCTATTCATGTGTCCTGTTGCAGTGTTCTCATCTGTGAAGTGGGGACCATCTTCTGTCTTCCCTCTTAACGTTCTGTGAGAGTGCACACATGGGAAATGGCTAAGGCTCTAGTTTTCTGTTGCTTTAACAGATGAGCACAGTCTTACTGGCTTAGACTCAAAAGAATTTAGTATGTTTGCTTGTTGTTTTATTATTAGTGCCTGTTTTACAAAACACTGTGTTTCATTGTGTATAATATATTTTCATCACTTCTAATGGATCGGGCCTGCTATGTTTTCTGTAGATCAGAATTTTAGCAAGGTTATCAGTTGGGTAAAGTCTAGGTTGTAGGCCTGTAGTGCTGTCCTCTGGAGGCCTGGGGGAGATCTGCCTCACAGCCTTCTGTGGCTCCAAGAGCCACTTGCACTCCAAGTTCATGGCCTGTTCCTCCATCTTCAAAGACTTGTTTTTGTGGTCACTCATCACCCATCTTTTACCTGCCTTTTCTACCTTTTAGGACATTCATGATTCTCACGGCCTTCATGGTCACATTTAACTACTACCTGGTTAATCTCTGTTCTATAAATATCTGCTGATTAGCAATATAAATTTCATCTGCAACTTTGAGTACTCATTATCACATACCCTGACATAGTCACAGGATCCACAGATTGAGAAGTAGATATCTCTAGGGAGATATTATTCTCTCTGATTTCCACTTTTACACCATACTATTCTAGGGTTATGGGGTGTTTTGTATTTGCATAATTCTATTCTATTTTGGAGCACATATACTTTTGCAGGCTGATGAGAAGGGTTAAAGAGAGGGAGCAGCGGGGAGAGTTATGTGCTGATTTTTTTCTTTTGTGGCCAAATAAAGTAATGACATTTCCTTTCTTATATTTTTGTAGCACTCTAGATTGCCCTTGTCTTTTGAAAGTTGCCTGTGAAAATTTCTATAAGCCAAAGAGACACGGACAGTATTTAACCCACTTTACTTTGAGAGGCCTTTGTTCTGCAGAACCTTTCTTTTCTTGTTTATATTCATAAAACGCGACCCAGCTACAGCAAACATTAAAATTGGGAGTAGGCAAAGCCTCTACACATAAAATGGATTAACGTTTGAGGTGCCTCACAACTTGAGATGTTTTCATAAAGTTTTTTTTTTTTTTTTCATTTGGCCTGTCTAAAATCTTGTCGACAACAAGGTCATCTTTGAATATTGACTTGTTGACTGCTTCTGCCTGAGGGGAAAGGGAAGGAGAAATACCTACCTTTTTCTTTAAAAGTTGATGGAGATATAATTGTATGTTTGACAAGAAGGGAGAAAATTCATAAGTGACGGTTCTCAGTTTCACAGTGCTGCAAACTAACTTAAGATATATCGGGGCTGCCCATTGACACTGGCACACTGGCAGAGTTTCTATGCTGTTTGTGTGTGTGTGTGTGTGTGTGTGTGTGTGTGTGTGTGTGTGCGCGCGTGCGTGCGTGTGTGACTAGTTTTGCAGGAGTGGAATAGGAGAGAGGCTTTCTTTTCCTTTTCTAAATCTGGCATGAGTATTCATGTAGCCTAGCATTGTGTGTGTGTATCAGCACTCTCTGTGATCACATATAGTAAAAGGAGTGGAGATGAAAAAGTATGTTCTGAATTCATAAAACTTACTAAAGAAAAAAACTTGAGGTCAGCTGATAATGTCAACAGCAGCAGAATAATTCATACGGTCTTGGAGAAGCGAATGCCAGTAACAATAGCCGTGATTCTGGCAACAGTGCAGCTCTTCAGAGGGCGACATTCAACTCTTGGCCTTGTCCTTTCCCTGCATTTCCAAAGGACATTCTCCCAGTAAGTGATTTATCCCGTTCATGTCAGCTGCTGAGGTTCACAGGACCACACAGCGTGGTCAGGGAGCCAGGTCTGTCTTTCCATGGCTGTAATCTCAAAGGAAGTATTCTTTTATAAAAAGAGAAATATAAAGTGATGTATTTATTATTAAAGCCTCTTTGGAAGTCACAGAGAATATTAACTTCTGCGTGGAAGTGCCAGAGTAAACGTGC
>PVKB01007341.1:0-37519 GCA_004027205.1 Ctenodactylus gundi | reverse complement strand
AAAAAAATATGCAGAGTTTTATGCAATATTTGGTCCAAAAATTATTTTCTAAGTTGAAGATTCAGTAGTAAAAGAAACTGACAAAGTTTCCTTTTCCCAGGAAATCTGAGTCCTGGGGGAGAAATATGCATAAAATGAATGATAAATATATATCAGCATATGATTTAACATTTCAACATTCACTATTTTGTAAAGAGTTATTTAGAATGAGAAGATTGTATACCCAATAAAATGATGTAATTATTTTTGTAAGAATGACTTATCAGTGAAGACTATATTGGACTTCTAGTAATGAAATATCCCTTGCAAATTGGATTTAGGAAAATTATTTTCCTTAAAAACAGAGAAGCAGAATGAGGTAGGCTGGGCCAGGTAAAAGAGTATGTAGTCCAGGAAAGACGCTTTTCTTCTTCATCTCCTTAGTTCCTTATATTTCCTGGTTTGGTCATATACTAGGTAAAGGTCCTCAGGGCTGAAGTCATGATTACTCAGTCACCATAATCTTACTCTTCATGTATCATTTAGAATGGAAAATAAATATTTGCGCAATATTTGATGCTTACAGGAAAGTGAAGTTGCTTTCAAGAAGGCATGAAAGTTTGAACATTAATTTGGTGACATTATTTTGTCTTTGAAATAGGTATACTAGTAGTGTATAAAATTTTCCCACACATTAGACATCAACAGATGTTTCCAAAATATTAAGTTGTGAGAGCTTGTCAGCTTGAAATTCACTCCTTTTATTTGTATTTTTCTTCCCACAACTATTCTTTTTATTAGTAGGTAGAATATGTTTGTATTCAACTTGGAGAATTGATGCACATATATATTATTTGTTGGTCACTTTTAATTCACAATCTTTTCTCTTCCCATCCCTTCTTGGACTTTTTATTTTAAATCTACTTTCATTTTTATGTTTACAGATGAAATTATTTCTTATTTCACAATTTTCATATTTTCAATTTTGACTTTTTTCAATTTCTTATGTCAGTTTAGTAATGCTTCTTTTACACTTATTTGCAAAATTTTGTTCATTAATACATTTAATTCCTGTCAAATATGCAAAACATGAAATTTTATGTATTTAAACTTGACAATATTATATTATAAAGTCGATGTTTTTCACATCTTAAAATATTTTACTTAGTCTAGTATGTGTGATTTCTTTAAGGTCTTACAGGCATTGTATTAAAATTAAGATAGTGATTTATTTCAATGTACTTAGCTGCAAGGATAGTAAGTTTCTAGCTTTTTTTGAGCTGCTGCCAACACATAGTTTTAAATATCCCCAGTGACCTTAAACATCATTTTTATTACACTGTATAATAACATATTAATTTAATTTTTAAAATTGGTTCAAACATGATAATTGCCATTTTTATGGTTGGTCAAAACTTTGTAGTGGGTTGAAGTATATAGCAGATGAGTTGGATGTCTTAGTAAAGGCGGCTGGAAACCTTTAATCATACAAAGAAAGGAAGTTCTAAAAAGTACAATCAAAAAAGGAAGCATTAAATATTGAAAAGAAGTGATGCAATAATGTAAGAACATAAAAGACATTGCTGAATGTTTTTCTAATTTTACTTGTTGTTATAGAAAGGTTTTATTTAATTATATTATCAATTTTCCTTTGCCTGGCCATATTAAATGAAAATGAAATTCATTTTTTCTTATTAAATTTAGTTAGAAAGAAAAGTAATTTGAAAATGTAAACTACTTATAATTAGTATTCAAAAACACGAATTTCCAGTTTTTTCAGGGTGGAAAAACATTTAAAGAAATAAAGACCGATAATTTCTTAGTAATGAGAAAATTAATATAGCGCCTCTGTATGTCTTAGTTACTTTTCATTGCTGAGACGTGATATCCCAACACGCAACACTGACGACTTAAGGAAAGAAAGGTCTATTTTAACTCAAACTTCATAGGTCACAACCCACTCATGCCCGTCTGAGAGGCAGCTTTCTGGAAGGTTCTTGTGTAGAACATTTGTTCACACCATCACAAGACGTTGGGGAAAAGCTTGTCCAAGGATAGATCATTTTAGGCCACTTTTCAGTGATATCCCACACACTCACAGTTCTGCCACCCCTGGCCAGGCCAACCCTTAAGAGCACCTGAAATCTATCGATAATCCACAACATACATATATATGAAAATTTGGAGCGACACTCCATATCTAACTCATAAAGCAGTGTTATTAGATCATATATTTTAGGGCAACAAAAGGTAATGAAAAACCTAAGTTTCTAGTTTAAAGTTTTAACCTTATGGTTTCTATTATTCAATAGAAAATAGAAGAATGAGAGTGATTTATATAAACACTGATTTCCAATCTCCAAAGATAAACTGAAATGAAACCTGGAGAAAAGTCCAGAGAACTGCATTTTTTAACAGACAACTAAGATTATTCTAATGCAGATGAATTGTAGGGTGAGGTTGAGACAAAATTTTAAATCTTCTAATGAGATAATATATATTAGAAAATAATATCTTTAAAAGGGAATATCTTTACAAGGGAACTCAATAAGAAAAACCAATGGGCCAACCAATGGGCCAACCCAAGCGAGGCACACCAATGGCCCAACCCAAGCGAGGCACACCGATGGCCCAACCCAAGTACTCAGAGAAGGCATCATACACAGGCTGTTCAGATATTCAGTGCTTGTGATGCATACTTCTCTTGTTGCAATGATGTGGCAGCTTTTTAGAAACCACTACTATGGGCTGTTTAAATAACACAGTTCATTTTATTTTGGTTCCAAGTTGAAGAGACATCCTTTGGATCATTTGACTTTTCATGCCATGGGCTCCCGAAGAGTAAGGAAAAGTCAGCTCAATTGTTTTGTCTGCTCAGCAAATACATTTCATATAATAAATTAACTAAAAACATACATTTAAAAATACATTTTTCTGAACACTGTTATTGTAGGATAGCATCCTTATTTCCTGATTAACTCCGCAGTACCACAAGTTTGTGTATTAGAGCTGTGAACATCAGCTCTTGGACTTTAGTAAATTGTATGAATTAGAAACTTTTTCTTTCATGCCACTAAAGAGTAGGGCTGAACAAATAAAACTGTTATTGTCCCAATAGCCTTCACTTTCCTGTGTGTTTGTGAACATTAATCATGACTTGATAACTTCATTGTAGTAGGAAATGCCTCACTCATTAATGAAGAGCTGTTCTGAATGTGCCTGTGGGTTATTTCCACATTCATTTGCATGTAGACCAGCAAACTAAGGAGAGGAAGGCCCACTCCAGGTTTTAGTGACACCATCCAGTGGGGTGCAGGTTTGAGGGAGGAAAAGGTAAGAAACAGGAAGTTGCTGTTCACTTTTCAGGGCTTTTTCATGCTTTACAGGGAACCTCTTCTGCCTCCTTCACCTACAGAAATCTGACTCCGCTCTAGTCAGCATTTCAACCTAGGCTATTGACTATCCCAGGAGCTTCTAGGGCTCTGTCTTGGCCTGATGCTGTTTCCTTGATCTCTCTTATTCTACAGTTTCCAGCTTCTTGGACTGTGAGCAGCTGGATCTACCAGCTCACTAGCATAAAGTCAGTCATTGTGGGCTTTCCTGCTTCTGCCTAATAAATGCCCTTTTTAATAATTTATCACTGGTCTACCAACAATCAATCATTGACTATCTGATTACTACCTACCTATCACTTATCTATAATATTTTACATTTTATATATTACATTATATATATATATATATATATATATATATATATATATATATATATGCTCTATACATGTCTATGCATCTATATCTCTGGCCAGCTAATCATTTTTGTTCCTTTAGAGAGCCTAATCAATGTATGTATCCTAGAGTAGATGAAATGATCAAAGAGGAATGATATAAAAGTATGCCTCAAATATACACAGAATTTGTTTAAAATAAATGAAAATATTACAATTATCAATACAATTGTGAAGAATTGATGCACATTCATATATATTCACATGAGTGTAGATGTTAAAACCAAACCATTCACAGCTGGAGCCAGAAGCAGAAAGAGACACTAAGCAGACTACAGTGGGGTCCTACGACCCTATCAGAGCATGTCATCAATCACCCAGACATTGCTCCTTAGCTCTAACAACTCATTGGTCTTCCTCAAAGTACCACCATAGGACAAGACTCAAACATAGAATTTTAGCTGACACTGTCTATTTTCAAACGATATTAATTCTCATTCCCATCCTGTTGTCTTTGATGTTAAATTTAATTTTCACTTGCAACTATAGAAAGCAGGACCTACAGCTTATCAACAGCTAAATGTCACAAATCGATAACTGGAAACTGTGTGTAACTGATTGGAACATCTTTACCATAACAGTTTATCTATTTTACAATGGCTCACAGGTTTGACAAGTAAGCTTGTAATAGTACCATACTTTCATGTAAAGACCACAGACAGATTTCGCTTTATATTTGAATTAGAACTTATACTCTAGTCTATAATACCTTGAACCAAAAGAGCTGAAATAAATTACTATCATTTTCCTATTAACAAATGAGATTTTCTCTGTATTCTCCTAGGTGACTTTTAAAATAAAACTCATACATTAAATAAGGATTGGGAAGGAGAAAATTGTGTTTTCTATAGAATCCCTAAACAACAGAACAAGAATGTATGTTTGAACTTTCTGCTTACTCTAATGGAGAGATTAATAAAATTATTCCTCATTACTAAGACAGGCCAACCCTGTAACACACTTCCATCATGCACTTCTCACTTTAACTCCACCGGCCTTGTGGCAAATGCTCTCTGCAAGTCTTTACCTGCATACCGATTATGGGTTGAGTACTATTATGGCAATTGTAACTCCGTTTTGAATGATCAAATGATCTCACCTTTGCTAAGAGCAGAGAGATTGTGAGATAAATGTCAGTAAAACATTTATCCTTAAAAGTTTTTATACAATTACTTTTTTCCTAATGGCAATTTTTTCTAACTCAAATTAAATTGTAAAATATATTGTATTTATAAAGCATACAATGTCATCAAAGATGTTTGTAGGTAACCACTAAGTATGTTCCTTTTAGAAAGACAAAATATTAAGCGTGAATGCCATCATTAGACATTTATTTGTATTGCCAATATAACTATTTTCTAATAACCTATAGATTAGTATCAAAGTCATACAAATATTTTTAAATTTAATCTTTGATTTATTATTTTAAATACAAATAAGAAATACAATTAATTTTGCCTTAAGTTAATGTTACGATCAAAGTTCAAAAATATTTCTACATCATTTATGATTGGATGATATATAATTATATAAAAAAGAAAATGAGTAAACACAAATTAAAGATTCTGCCTGACAATTTGTTACTTCACATCATTTTTTAAGAAATAGTTAGGATTATCACTTTCCTGGCTTGAATTCGTATTCAGTTGTCTAATTTCTTAGCACATCAGTAATTTTTTGTGATGTTATTCTCCCAAGTACTAGAAAAAGAAGAATAAGCCTAAACTCTACTTTGATTTGTGATTCTGACTTGGAATTTGCACAATTTGCTTTAGTGAGTGAAACTTTCTCTCACATTTATTCTTTCTTCTATACATATATTTTTCAAAAAATATTAAAAGTTCTATCTTTTCCATTTTTGCTTAATTTTAGCTTAGCTTGGGTGAGTTCAGAATAAAATCTGTCTGTGGAAGAGCTCACTACATGCCGTTAACCATGTAGGGTTATTTTTAAGCAATTCTGTGACTGTTAAATTACTTTAAAATATTAATTTTAATATGTTGACAAGTTAAAAGGCAGACGCAAGTTTGATGTATTTATTTTGTTCCATTTAACATAATATATTCCAGTTCCATTATATTGCTACAAATGATAGTTTCATGCTAACTTATGTCTAAATAATATTTTCATGGGTATACATGTCCAGAGCACAGGTAGAATGTGGAGCGTACACTTGAAGGCATTGGTATGAACTGCATGAGGACTACAAAGAGAAAATAAACCCATATTAAGTGCAATAAACTAAATTGCTGGGAACTGCCTAAAGCTCTGTATGATACTGGTAAGTTGTGAGCCACCTGCGTGTGGACCCCGTGTGACTAAATTGCTATCTGTAGCCTGTGGGCAAAGCCCTTGCATGATCGATAACAAGAACCCCTGTCCACTTGCATGTGTACCCTGACGAAATCGCTATCTGTAGCTTGTGGGAATAAAAGTAGTACAAGTCACAGACTCTGAATGCAAGATGCGTCTTGCTCCTTGTTCGCGGGTCGGCTGTGTCGCCGACAGTCAAGAACATGTCGCATGGTGAGCATAAGGGACCCAGGATGGAAATAGTTTTAGGGGGCAGAACAATGTTTGCTTTCCTGCTTAACTAATTAATTGATCAATTTGTTATGGTTTGATTTATGAATTGGATTGATTGATTGTTGTGTGAATAAAGAACATTCCCAGGTAAATTCATTTGCCCCTGTCCCCTCTGTCTCGTCTTATGGAGTACTCGCGACAATACATGTAAAATATTTTCCACTCATTTGGTTAGTGAGAATTTTAACTATTGTAGGTGTTCCTGAAATGGATTTTTTAGGAGTGGTGTTATATCTGAGGTATGTTATTTAATTTTCAAATGGTGTATCCTATTTTAAATTTTTGAAGAAACAAACTATGGATGTTCATAGTGACTGTGCTACTTTATGCTTTAACTAACATTGTATTAGATTTCCCAAAAAATAATGTGCTGCATTTTATACAGAGTAAAAACTTAGTGAGAAGGAAGTCCTGAAAGAAATCCCATGAGAATTACTACACGTGCAGTGAAACACTTCTACAAGGACATTTTTTTTTTTTTAAATTGAAGAGTGAGAAATTTAAATACGCACAAAAAAGTGGAAATATCTTTTACATTCTTAGTAAATGAAAATTCCACGACAATTTAGTTTTGGTGCTAAGTTCACCAAAACAACAACGTGCATAAATTAAACAATGGCACAAAAATAAATATCTAGGCCAAAGTAGCACAGTGGAGATCTCAGAAATACATACAAACATCTCTAGCTAACTGCTGCTGGGTGTTGAAAAATATGCATTAGGAAAAAGAAAAGCCTTCTCAGCAGTGATTTTGGGAAAATGACATGAATGTATGCAGACTGATACTTAATCATTCTTACTTTCTTTATAATTGAAGTCCAAAAATAAATCAACATCTAGATGTAACATCTGAATATACTAGAAGAAAATACAGGTAAAATATCAAAAAAATGGTGTGCGCAATCATTTTTGAATACCTCCAGAAAAAGAAAACACAGAAAAAGCAAATTATAAACAAATGAGAATATATCACATTAAGGCATTTCTGTAGAAGAAAGGAAATAGTCTGCAGTTGGAGAGACAATCTGCAGAAGAAAATGATTATTAGGTTGATCATGAAGATGGAAATTATCTGGCAGAGGAGCCATAAAGCGTTTAGAATAGAAACAGGTATCTCTGATGCTACATTAATAGTTTTGAGCATTTGCATAAATCTTCCAAAAAGCCTTCAGTTGCGTTCCACATGATCAGCTTTAGCAAATCCTACTGGTGGTAAAGTCTGATGTAATAAAGACAGAACTTCAAGAAAAGAAAACATTTTTCTTCTGATAAACATTCTCTGACACATTAGATTTTCACGTACAGATAGGGGCATATGGCATTTACAATTTCTCAATCTATGATGTATGATTTTAATTTTCAAACCAAGGTGAATATAAGGAATTTATAAAAACACAATTATGAGGCTGTCAAAAACGCTCAAAACACATTGATTTTCTTTATAACTGATGGACTTTATATTGTCCCTTAAAATGGCAAAGGAAAGATCCAGAAAAAGTCAGGCTTTCACAAAACTGTAACATTTATATTTCCCCAGTATCTGTGCTCCCTTCTCAAAATGCTCGGGTAAGGCCCAGATGACTGTACCTTTGAAGGAATAATTGATAAATGAGGCTGAACTGTTAGGAATTGGGTGGAAGCAGGTCATAGTGATGTACACCTGCATTCCAGAACACTGAATCAGCAAGTTTGAAAGTTTGAGTCCCACATTGGCATTTTTCCAAGAACCTACCTCAAAAAATTGAAAAAGAAAATAAAAAGTTAAAAAAGGTAGAGATGGGTCTCAACACTAAAGTCCTAGATTCAATCCCTCATACTAAAATAAGTAAGTAAATAAATAATAGATTCAAGGAAGATTTTTTTCCCCATCCACCACTTTTTGGCTCATGATTCTAAGTATACAAGCTTACTTATATCAGTCTTATTGTAACTTTTAAGAGAAAATTAAATACCATGCAGTAGTTTTTCATCATTTGACTTTCCTTTTACAAATGCAATGATTTATGCAAGTGTAAGCAAAACTTAATGTTTAAGAGCTAAAGAATTTTAATAGTATTAAAATGGGGTAGCAATATTTTAATTACTCATACACAACTCAATAAGCTTATTAATCTTGTGTAAACACAAATATTGCCTGCATAGTCTAGAAGTTGTTCTAATACATATAAAATATGCTTACCCCTTCAAGTCATACCAAAATAAAGCATGCTATTTTAATATATAGAAAGAATGAGATTATTTTGAATGAAATAAGATACTAGGTTAATTATGAAATGAAAAACTGTTGAATATTACTGTTGTGGAAATAAAATAAATATTCTATTATTTTTAAAATGCTCTTTGACTGAAAAATGCCTAAAACTCAACTCAGAATTTTGAAGTATTTATTGTAAAATGATAATCTTAGAATTCTCTACAATTAGAGTCAACTACACAAAACTGTTCATTATAAAGCCTAAAATGCATTTCTAATATCCTTAAAAGATTTAATTTTAAGATTTTTTTAACTTCTTTGAAAAATCTCTAAGATAATTCGGCAGGTCCTAGCTAGCATGGGGATAACTTAGACATGCGAGAATAAATGTGGGTCAGATTTGAAAATATTCACAATGGCAGATCTACTGTATCATAGCCCTCTATAACTTTTTGGATTTTTCTGTGTCAATTTCTCAAACAGAAATATATCTCATCCCGATGTATTCCCCTCTTTTTCGTCTAACATAGTTAACACTGACATCACTTTTGCTCTAAAGTTTCTCCAGGTCTCCAAGGGTCAATAGAAAACATATTTCTAGACGATGCCAGAATACTGTCTAAAATTCTTTATCCCGTCCTCTATTTACTCTTTTATTCTATCTTTAGAATTAGACTTTTTGGAAGTTAAAAGCTATGTCTTCATGGAAATACCACCACAGTCAAGAAAATAATGTATTTCTAACACATCTTTTGCCAGCAAAAATGACAAAAGGACTTTACAGGAAAACATGATTTGTGCAGTTTCATAGGATTTATTTTTCTTCTCATGGAAATGAAGGCATTAAATATGTTTCCCCTTTTTATAAGCTCTTGAGAATTTTCTTCTCTAAGATTATGCTTCTGTGAGTTCCCATATGTCAGTGAGAGAATAAGTTCTCTGAATTTAAAACATGAAGATAATTAGCATTTCACTTGCCCAGAGAGGAAATAAAGGTCCTGGTTCATTCACCACAACACTGACTTGGCCCTGGCTTTGTCTCAGGCATTAATAACAGAAGGACACAGATTATTAAACAAAGTGTTGAGGAAACCCTGTTTCTCCAATTCTTTGCACTTATTTTCACATTAGTTATAAAATATGGTTTATTCCTCAAAAATTCAGTGAAGCTTCCATCTAGATAAATTGTATACCTGTCAGAATTCTTAACAAAGAAAAAGAAAGGACATGCAAATTATTAAAATATTGAAAGGACAATTGATGAGGTCAGAACATCTCTCAAGAGACATTAAATTGGGTTTCGGAGTTCTGAAGTTCTACAGCCAAGTCAAATTTCTAAACCTAACCAGAAAACTATTCTTCCCTGAGGACCACACAGCTCTGCACATAGGCACTATGCTCCCCTAGGCACCGCTACACTGTGGCAGGACTCGTACCATAATCTCGTACCTCCTCTGCTTTTGCAGGCCAACATCTCCTCTGTAAACTCACCAGAAAATAACTTCTCAACACGACCCGTTTCCTTTCTTGTACCACAGTTTTGGCTTTAATATACCATAAGGCAGATGCACCAAAAGAACAGAAGTTCCAGTTTCTAAAACTCCTAAAATTTGCTTCTTCTAGGAAATTACTCTCATCTCAATTTCCACGTGTGTACGTGTGTGTGTGTGTGTGTGTGTGTGTGTGTGTGTGTGTGTGTGTGTGTGTGTTTCTTTACTTCCTGAGATATTCTTCGGTACTCACTATGGGTTTCAATCTTAATGATAATTTTCTGCTGTGATTCTCTCCTCCTGAATGTTAACAAGGCAAAACCTTGAAATAGTACACATTGGTAATGTGATTGCAATACAAGGTGACAAGAAATGAGTTCTGTCTCTGTGATATCATTCTGAATTGTGAATACACTGACATTTGATCCAAGCTCAGGAGAAAAGGAAGAAAGTAATGGCGGACACGTTCAAAATACACGAGACAGACATAGGGATACAGATCAAGAGAAGGTGGGAGGTGAGAGTTCGTAGAAAAATATCCTGTATTTTGCTGTCTAATTTTTTTCTCCAACTTAAATATACAGAATAAATGCCAATATTACCAAAGTCCTAAAATCATCAAGATTAGAATACATAGTTTTTACTTCACGAGTGCAAAAGCCAGCTGGACCGGATGAGGATTCCATTGCTTGTTTAGTTCTGGAACATTTGACTAGACCATGGACATTTCTCGCTAAGTGACTTCCTTAGTGTCCTGTCTCAGTTATGTTTTACATTGCTGTGTCTCAATACCGAGCACGTACAATTTTAGGAAAAGGATAGGTTTATTTTAGCTCACAGTTTCAGATGGTCACAGTCCACTCAGGGGCGGCCCACAGCAACTGAAGTACATGGCAGAGAGAGAGGTGGAGGCAGCTTCTCAGGACATCACAAACAGGCAGGCAAGTGAGACTCATCAAGACTAGTCCAAGTCCCAGTCTTAGTCTCTCCTGCATGCGGGTATCGAAGGTGTGACCACTACACACCTTTTGTCTTAAGTCACATGCCCCTAGTCTTAACTCACATGCCTCTAATCCCGACAACTGCAATCCACCCCTCCAGGCCAGACCCCAATCCACCAACATTACATGGCTCCATAGACAATCCATGACATTAAAATACATGAGACTTTTGGGGGACACTCCAGATCCTAACCACAACATGTCCCAAGGAAGGACTGTGTGTTGCATGTGATGTCATAGCTTGCATATCATTGTGGTGAGCATTACTGCATCTGTACGATGCCAGAGGTGTGCTTTCTCTGCTCCGAATAGATTCCAGTCTATTCTTACAGAATAGTCCTCTACGTCTTCTTGTGGTTTGCTCTTGGCCCCTGCTTTTGTTAACATTTGAACATAATTTACTCTTTGTGAATTTTTTTCCCCTGACCCTAGTTGTCTTGAAAATGCTGGTTCTGAAATTGCTGTTGCTTTGAGTTTTGTTCTGCTTAATATTATGTATAATTTGCTTCATTTCCCAGTAGAACTGAAATTCTGCTTGGGAACTTGACAAAGAGACTTTTAAATCTCTGAATATAATTTCTTATCTCTGAAATTAGGAAGCTCAAGTCACATAAAATACAATTTAAGATTCACCAGTAGACCCTTATAAGATTCAACAGTAGAAGCAATTCACCTAAATTATTTTTATTCATTTTACATTCTTTCTTTTCAGAGAATTATAACGTGAAAATCCATTCCTGCAAAGTTCACCACTAGAATAGATATTAAAAATTATATATACTCTGTTTTCCAGAAAGCCAAGAGGAAGCCATGCCACCTTTGACCTTCTGAATAATGAAGCTGAGCATATATATAAGCACCTTATCTCAAAACATTCAATGTAGAATTCATGCTTAGTATAAAAGGTATAAAGGTATCTAGTAAAAGATAGAGATTTTAGCAATATCTACAAATAATAGTGTTTTGTCTTTGAAGAAATATATAATTACTTTTAGATAAAATGTCACATTGATGTCAGGCGCTATTTTTGTTGTTGGACATGCTTGGATTTAAGCAAAGATAAGATCAAACATTGCCTTTTTATCCCACTTTCATGTTCACTTTTTCCTAAATTAAAACTAATTTTAGTTATCAGGGTTATAGTTATGAATATCTCACTTACTGAGGCCATTTCATTAGATTTGGAGAGGTCATTCGTGTGATACTTTATTCCACTGATTCTAAAGCTGTGAAAATCAACACCACATGGATTTTTGCAGTCCCTAATAAAAATGGGGCTTGAGATTCCTTTTTTAATGCCAGGGGCAAGATGAGGACTGAAAAATAAGAAATGAGATATCCCTCAAAGCAAATTTTGATAGAGCCTAACTCCCAAGCATTGATAGAATATAAAACACAATGAAATATTCTTCAAATTTACTGTGTAGATCATGATTTTTATACAACACTTGTCATAATTAAATTAAAAAATTAGCATATCTATACCTTTGCATGATTATATTTGTGTGTAAGAATACTGAAAGTTAATTTTTTACCAACCTTCAAGTATAAATGAATCACTGTTAACTAGTCCTCTTGTACTATTTAATAGATCTTCAGAGCGTATGGATTCTGTGTAACTGAGACGTATCTTTTAGACTTTTAAGAGAAAACATTTCAGAATGTTTGCTGGTGTGGGGAGAATAGATAGACTGAACAAGACTATGAAGTAAAAACAGTAAAATAAATAAATGAAACATGGAAGACAGGTAAAGTTGAAAAAAACTATGATGTTAGTATTACTGTAAAATAAATTTTAAATGAAGAGGGATTATAATAAACAAGGAAAGAATATGATATTGGTAGCTCTAAAGGAAATTTGGAGAAAATATTTGAACTTGTGTGCTAGTTAGATGTCGTGTTTTGTGGCCACCTGCGTCCTTTTGTATATACTGCTTGTGCTTGGAAATATTTTCTTACAAATGCTGAGTGCCCTGAGGCAGAAAGCTGCAAATACATTTGCCCAGCATGTCACCCTTTTCGATGTGTAAGCTAGGCAATGGTAGCCTCTAGTTATTCCATCCAAAACAAACCTAGGTGGTACTGGAAGGCACATTATAGGCTTAGTTAAATTCCACAGTATTTTGACTTCATCTAAATAATCTGTGTTGTCTAACTGAGGTGCGTATAAGACCGTAAGAAAAGTATGTGTCTTACTCAAGAAAGATTGAGCAACTTCTACCTGTGGACAGCCGCTTGCGCCTGTGCGCTGGAGTTTCAGCCTGACCCTCCCAAATTGTAAATGCATCTAATCAATGTGCACCTTCACCTAAGCCATGTGTTTGCTATTTGTCTCTAAGATACGTATCTCCTTCTGTTCTCTGCCCTACTTTAAATCTTAACTCCTACAGATTTTATTATCTGAAAGTTGGGATTTTGCTGAGAAAAGCTTCATAAACTATGAAAATGTCGTTAGCATGGGGCAATTAGAAGAAACTGTAAAGATTTCGCAAAGCATAATAGGAAAAGTTTAGATTGTTTTTGACAGACTATAAATTGGAATATAAATCCCAATGACTCTGCTACTGGCCATTATGAGAAAGTTCAAAACCTGGCAAAGAAAGCCTAAAGCAACTGAGAGAAAAGGGATTTTTAGTAGAGTTGTGGAGGTCAAATATGTTCTTATTGAAGGGAAGGAAGAAATAAGATATATATATATATATATATATATATATATATATATATATATGCATATTTTTAGAAACTGGAGATGAGAGGGATCCTTGTGACAGGTGACAACAATCTCCATAATATTGTGCTACTAAATTATATAGAAAAGCAGAAGTTGAGGGATTTAAACTGAATATTTAATTGAGATTCTCTAAGGGTTAAGAATGCAAAGTAGTCGTCTTTAACCTTCTGCTCTAGTAAATGATAACAAATATAGGCTGAAAGAGATACTTTCCCCCCATTTTATTGATATGTATATGTGCAAAATTTAAGGTTTACATTGGAGTTGAGCATTTTCTGCATATATGTATCTTGTCAAGGTGACAAGAGCTTTCCCACTCTCCTTCTGTCCCTCCCCCTATACTCCCGCCCATCCCTTTTCCCCCACCCTACCCCCTTGATTCACTCTGTTTTTAATTTTAAGTTCCATAATAGTTGTGATCTGGGTGTCTCATATCAGAGAAACCATTTGATGTTTCACCTTCTGCTTCTTACTTACTTCACTAAGGATGATGTTCTCAAATAAATGTCCCCTTTGATCCAGCGACACCCCTCCTGGGAATATATCCAAAAGAGGCCAAAACAAAACACAACAGAGATACATGTATACCCATGTTTATAGCTGCACAACTAACAATAGCTAAAATATGAAGTCACCAAAATACCCATCAACAGACCGGTGGATACACAAATTGTGGTATTTTTACACAATGGAATACTAAAGTCCAATAGTGTGGAAGCTTTTGCAAGCAAGAGAAAGAGATACTTTAAGAAGGGATTGTAAACGAAACTAAGACAAGATGGATAAGCATGTTGGCATTCCTAGCTAATCCCAGCTGTGAAAGTTACTAAAATTAATAGTTTTTCATTCAGAAAAGTAGGGCCTCAAGGAAGTAAAAAAGAAATCCCTGAGTGTATAGTGTAAAGGGGGACCATCTACTAAGGCACAGATATTAAAATACCAGAATTCTTATGCGCACAAAATGTTCTTGTAGAAGATTAAGTGTGTGACTCAGATCTCTTCAGTCGGTGACGCAGACTTAAACAGCGGAGGAGAGATTATGAAGCAATGACCTGTGGAAGAACCTGTCTTATAATCAAAAAAATATAAATACTTCTACATTTATACTCATAGATCATAAAGTGACAAATTGGCCTGGCCTGGCTTATTGAAAAGGAAGAAATGACTTAGAGCCTAATCCACATATCAAAGAGGATTATTACCGGGACATGAAACCAAACAGAATTTGCTGGATTTTTAGTTATTTTACACTGATGATGTCATTTTCCCTCTTTTTTGACAAGAACATCAGTACTTGTTAGCCTATGTTTAGCATACCATGGATTTTTTACTAAGGAACTTATTTTTGAGTTTTAAAAATTTGTAGATTAAGAAAAATTTTTGGCCTTATGGGCAACACTCCTAGCTTCACCAATCAGGCAGGCAGGCAGGACAGATTTCTCTCTTTCTTTTTCCCTCTCTTTCTTCAGTAACCATATGCAAGCCTATTTATAGCATATAGATAGATAGATGGATATAGATAGATAGATAGATAGATA
Source organism: Ctenodactylus gundi (assembly GCA_004027205.1). Taxonomy (NCBI): domain Eukaryota; kingdom Metazoa; phylum Chordata; class Mammalia; order Rodentia; family Ctenodactylidae; genus Ctenodactylus; species Ctenodactylus gundi. The sequence goes on along the minus strand of PVKB01007341.1, from coordinate 22,213 downwards.
TGTGTGTGTGTGTCTTCATGAAGATTCTTTACTCAAAAAAGGCAAAAATGTATTAATAAAAACTGTGAGCCAAAGATTGAACATGCTTGCTTAAATAGGTTAAGATTTCTGAGGCAGGAAGATTTCTATGTGTTTGAGGCCAGCCTGAGCTTCACAGTGGGATCAGGACAAGCCTGGACTACAGAGAGAGAATTTAACCAAACAAAAGAAAGATATGAAACAAACAAACAAACATATAGATAGATAGATAGATAATTAGGCAAGAAGAAAACTAAAATTGCATACATAATACAATATTTAAATCCCTGACTCATGTACCCCTCAATGTATTGAAGTCTGAGATTCATTTGAATTTTTTTTTTTTTGGTTATTTTCAAATTTTTGATCTGTATGCATTTAAGTCATTGCTGCCTTCTCCAAGCTCAATATTGTTCAAATTACGAGTTTCAAATAATACTGAAGAATTTCAATGGAAAAAAAGAAAGATATGAAATAAAATGATCTTATTGTATAATGAGTAAAGTATATAAAATGTATCAATTACAGGTTATGTATTTTAAATGAAACAAAACGTCTCAAAATGAAGTTCTGTACTGACTAACAAAACGTGTGAATATATGTCTCGCCTTGGATGAGGGAGATGGTTGTAGCTGTGATTCACAATTTACAAGCCACAAACAGAGATTAATTTAACACCTCCAGAATTGCTCCAGAATCAAAACCAAGGCACGCATGAACAACAGGGGCCCCGGCCTGCAATGATTGGTGGAGATGCGGATGGGGACAAGGAGGAATGCAGCAGTGCTTGGTTGCAGATGTCACAGCGGAAAGGACGTGAGATCAAGAGTGACTGGAGAGGTTCTGACAGCAAAATGGAAAGATGAAAGATCTAGAAGTGCATCCTGGTCTTGAAAGACATGGCAAAAACACCAGGAGCACCTAATGTTATGATTTAACTGCATGGATGTGAAAGGACTGTATATGCTAATTTTGTATACAAACCCAACTAAACCATTGGAAAGAAAATATCCAACAGCCCTATAACAATGGGCTATGAAAATCTTCTTTTTTTTCCTTTTATGATATAAATTATGGTTTAGCATAAAAATATTATAGAAAGTCATGTAAATAGCTTTTGGCCATATGTAATCTGTTAAAATTAGCCTTTAATTGAAAAATACAACATTCTTTTTTACTTATTAGATGTATTAAAAGCTATAAAAGCGAGCACATTCTTCTTGAGTAAATTAATTTATTCTCAGCTAAAAAGGACACAAAATGCTACCTCTACAAAGGCCAAGTTGACAGTCATGGAAAATTATTTTCTGATCCAGTAACTCAACGTTAGTCATTGCGGCGGACACACTGTGCGTAACGAGGGGGCAAAGACATTCCGTGGCGCAGTGTGTAAAAGGGGGAAGTACAAGAAATAATTAAAACTCAGAGAGATGGTGGAATGATCACAGCATATCTGCAAAATAGAATGAATTTGCAGAAGAAATGGAATTCTAGGATGAAACCTCACTGGACAAAGGAAAGGTTGTGACCTGTATGGTGATTAGCTATGAATAAAAGATAAAAGTAACTACATAAATGAGAAAAATCTATGTACATCTACTAATGATTATTTAAACACATTTAAATATCCTCAAATGTAAACAAATAGTAAAATCACAGATTGAATTGATCAATGTGTTGGATACGGTTTTGGGGTAACCTACAAAATATCTATCCATAAGTCAATGATCTTTATTACAAAAAGAGTTTTACAAAATGTCACGGAGTATGTTATTGATTGAGTATTCAAAGCCTGGACATTTTAGCAGAAAGGTAAAGACAAGGAAGATTCTTTTTCCATCCATCAAATATGTCTAACTCAAAACTCCAAATTGTGTTCCTTGTAGTAACTTAGAACTGCTCTTCTAATACCATAGGAAAAAAATGGTTTTTGTACAAATTACTAAATATAAATCATAAAAGTGTTAATAAATATCTGTAATTTTTCTTGTGCATGGATTTTATTAATTGAATATTTTAAATATTTTCAAAATATTGTAATATGTGTATAGTGACACAATTCTGCTCGATTTCCATCCACTCTGCAGGACTTCCTTTGTTTAAGAAGTCTGAAGGACACCCTTTCTAGCCACTAGACTGATAATAACAATCTGAAAATTAAGTGTATTTCCATTTTCTACTGCTTGTAGACTGGCCACATGATTGATTTGGCTAAAGTGAGAAAATATAGGTTTGTAATGTTCAAAACAGGGTTAATAGAAGCTTTACTTGACTGTATGATGTGCAAAAACAGGTGCAATTCCTTTGTCCTGTTATCTAAAATAAAATTGTATATCCATCACACTAGAAATAGAACAAACAGAAGCCAGTAGTAATCAGAGCCTGAAGCCTGGCCACTGCCTGGGGCAATGTTTCAGCAACACACAACTACATACAGGGTGAGTGGTAATTAAATATTCATTTTTAAACCACAGCTACAGCAAACTGAGTAATATAATTGTATCCCATTAAAGGAAAGCTATTAAATATTCCTAGCCATTTTTGAAAGTGCTTTCATTTTAAGTCTTATTTTGCCACAATTATGAGCTTTATAAAATTTTATAATGATTTTTTTTTCTTTTTTACACATGAAATGTAAGTGCAGTCAAATTAAAATATTCTAATCTTTGATATGTACACACTGTGTATTTTATTATTTGAGGTTTTCCATTTTTTGAACTGTATTAATTGAAATATAAAATATTAGTTATAGTAAATTTATATCCCAGAAAAATAAATAAATGTTATAAAATGTATAAAATACCAATTGTTCAGTGAATTCAAATAAATCCACTTGACCACACTGCAAAGCTTATGGTAACAAAAATCATCAGTGTTTTCTGAAGCAACACTGAATCTGTCAAAGAGAGTATTGGATTAAAGTGAATTTGTAACAAATGAATCATTAAATGAATATACTTTCAAATTCTGCCCAGAGACCACTATACCTGCTAATGAATGTTAAATATTTCAGTGAACAGTTCAGCCTACGTTTGTTGTTGAATTAAACACATAAGCCTATTTCAATTCAGTATAATTAAACAGCTACTTGATTACCTCATCTGACAGTGGCTCTCATTCCTGTACACACAAAGTAACCTGTGCAAAATAATTAACTCTTCTGTAGGTCTACACAAAGTTAAGAGAATCACAGTATCTGCGGTATACATACTCTGTTTTCTGTCAGTTATTGAGTCTCTTCAGTTTTAAGGTAATTTTTATTTGTTCATTTGGTTTATTTTATTTGGGGGTTTTTAACAAAATAAAACTGAACTTGGTTAATATAGTTTTTATTTTTCCTCACATAGATAGAATTCTTCTTTGTGAATATTCCTGAATTCAGTAACACGGTTATCCCAACTGCTATTTAAGGAATACAGAATAGGTTTGTGAATAAAGTGTGTAAATCTCTGGTCTGCCTTACGGGGTGTCTAAACTCACCAAGATAATGTCACGTACTATGAATTTACTTGGAGGTCAGCTGTTGGACTTGTCTTTTTGGCAGATATCTGTAATTCCCATCTGCTATAATTCCCATCTGTTTTGTCAGTGAAAAGTTGTTTTTAATCATGCAACTCATATCATGCAGGGAAACCTGCAGGAAAGAATCAATAGATAAGACCTTTTCTGTAATCCATTTTTTTTTCTGTATTGGTCAAATACATTCAGGCTCAAATTCATAAGTTAAAGATTATGTTCTTTTAAAAATGTTCTATGTATAGACAAATTATTCTGTCATTCTATATGCCATATATCTTTAAATTTAAAGTTTTTTTTCCTATTTGAACTCAACAAAGAAAAAAAATAATATTTATATTTCAACTGAATTTACCTTGAATTTCCTCTAGGATTTCTGGAAAAATTCAACATAGTAATAGTCAATACTCTACAAATTGTATTACATATACGTTGCAAGTATTATCTTTTCTTCTTCTACAAAGTATCCAAATTGTACAGAGCAATTTCAGAGACCAAAAAAAAAAATTAAACTGAGAAAAAAATGGACACACTAGCTTGAAGTCTAAGTTAAATGGAATTTTGAAATGGACCTCTTTGGTACAATGGCTCTGATATTTGGTAGCTATCTATATTTGTAAAACATACCAGTTTTCCAAATTTGACATCCTTATCAAAGAATGAAATGTTAATTATTTCTAATTAAGATAACTCAGATTTTAAAATGTATCCAAAATCTTAGCGTGTAATGGATGCTGATTAAAAAAATAACTACTAGGTTTGAAACAGGCCTTGTCTTTTTAAAATATATTTATAAAAGCAATATGTGTATGTGTATATGTATGTATGTGTCTGTTTCTGTGTTATATATGACTGAAATAAATGTGTAAACAAGAAAACATGAAAACAAAGGAGACTTGATTAAGTAGCAATGACAGATAAAGAAATTAAATTTTAATGGAATGGCGTAGTTAATAAAAACCTTTCCAAATTTACAGCTTTAAAATATAGGAAGAAATATGTATCAGATGAAATATATGCATAGATAGCTGTTGATGCTATTTCAATAAAATTGTCTTTTTATATGGCTACACTTTAGATAATGACATAGAAGATGACGTATGGCTTTCTTCTTGAACAGACTTAAATAAATCAAAATATCTCAGCTCTTTCATGATGACAATGAGAAGCACGTCTAAATTAGAGATTTGGAAGGACATGATAGAAGTGGTGACTTCAGAATAAAATAGACATTGACACATTTGCCTAAAAGATGATTTCAATCCCAGTAGAATGATTTGGCCCTGTGCTGCTGAGTGTGTCTCTTCACTAGAGGTCAAGCATTCATGCTCACGTGATTCACCTGCTAACCACTGAAGGGAGACAAGAAGGAAGAGTAATGAAGGACCTCTATATTACTTAACTGACTCACTAATGTCTTTATTTTAAAGTGTTTAAGTTATTCTATCAATCAAATAAGCTTCTATTTCTCCTGGAACAGGACTCTCAGACTAGGGACATACTTTTCACTTTGCCTTTTTACTGTAAAGGGCAACGCAGATATTCATGACTAAGCAGACCCGTCAGCTTTGCATATTTTATACTCTGAAGAACAGGTGTAAGAACCCAGATTTCCCGCTGCCTAGAATAATGCAGGAGGTTAAAGGCCTCTCTCTGCAGGTGGACATTAATTGTAGTGCTCCTAAAGGCAGGCTCCTTGGAGACGGCCTGAGATGCTGGCAACAAAGCCCAATTCCCACAACCCATTTTCACTTCACAGGAAAGCAGATTCCCTCAGGCTGAGACAACACATTGTTCACATCTTAAAACTTCTTTCGCCATTATTATAACTTCAAAGCATCTTGTGGCTGAACTGAATACTCTAATGGGGGATCATTTTCAATTTGGAAAAAAAAAATCATGTTTTCTTGGCCAATGCCTCTATCCTTTGGTGTCATGGGAAATTAGCTCCAGGACCCTCACAGACATCAAGGTCTTTAGATGCTCAGTTCCCTTCCTAACTGGGATAAAATTTGCATATAACCTACTCATATCCTCCTTTATGTTTAAGTTATATCACTGTCCGATGAACCTGAGCCAAACCTGCAAGCTATTCCCACCTAGGTGAAACTGTAATTGTGTCATCAGAAGGCCATTCCATCTTCTATCAGTCCAGCTGCTTCTGGATGGTGGCGAGAGTGGTAAGACCAATGAATTCCGTGGACTTTGCCCACTGCTGTACTTCTTTAGCAGTAAAATATGTTCCCTGATTAGAAGTAATGCTGCACAAGATACGATGATGACAAATGAAGCATTCTGCAAGTCCACGAATGGGAGTTCTGGCAGAATCATTATATTCAGGAAAGGCAAATTCATAGCCTGTAAGTATGTATCCTGGCTAGGACAAAATGGTGTCCTTTCCATGGTGGAAGGGGCCCAATAGAATCCACCTGCCACCAGGTTGCAGGCTGGTCATCCCAAGGAATGGTGCCATATCAGGGGCTTAATGTTGGCCTCTGCAGTTGACAAAATGGCCATTCAGCAGTGGGTATAGCCGGGTCAGCCTTGGTAGGGGGAAGTCCTTGTTGTTGAGTCCTTGTTGTATCTGCAGAACTTCCATTCCTGCCAACATGGCCTCTCTGTTCATGGGCTCACTGGGCAACAACAGGTTCAGCAGGGGAAAGAGGTTGACTGCTCTCAACAGAACAAGTCATCCTGTCCACTTGATTATGAAAGTCATCTTCTGCTCAGGTTACTTTGTGATGAGCATTTACATGGGACACAAATATCTTTACATCTGCTGCCCACGTGGAAAGGTCAATCCACATACCTCATCCCTAAATGTCTTTCTCATCAATCTTTCAGATGTGTTCCTTCCATGTCCCAGACCAGCCAGCCAGACCTTTTGCTACATCCCATGAGTCAGTATATATTTGCACATCTGGCAATTTGTTCTTCCAAGCAAAATGCACAGCCAGATGTACTACTCGAGGTTCTGCCCATTGTGAGGATTTTCCTTCACCACTTTCTCTAGGGATGTCCCAGAGAGGGGCTACAGTGCAGCAGCTGTCCACTTCTATTTGGTGCCTGTACAATGTGTAAAACCGTCTGTAAATCAGGCACTGTTCTTTTCTATCTCTGTCAGCTAATCATAGGGTCCACTTAATGAAGTCATAGGTTCATGTGGAGGGACAGAGTTCAACGCAGCAGAAGTAAGCACCACTGGCATTTGAGCCTCTTCTTCATGCAATTTACTTGTGCCTGCTGGACCTGCTCGAGCCTGGTCACGTATACACCATTATTTGATGATGGGAAGTTGTTGCACATGTCAGATTTTATGAATCGTAGGGTCAGACAGAACCCAGTTCATTATGGGCATCTCAGGTCTCATGGCCACCTGGTGTCCCGGAGTCAAATGTTCACTTTCCACTAAGGCCCTGTAGCAGGCCAGAAGCTGTTTCTCAAAGGGAGAGTTGTTATCTGACAATGATATCAGGACTTTGTTCCAAAATTCCAATGGTCTCCTCTGTGATTCACCTATGGGAGACTGCCAGAGGCTCTAAACAGCATCCCTGTCTACCACTGACACCTCAAGCACCACTGGGTCTTTTGCATCATATGGTCCAAGTGGTGGAGCAGCCTGAAGAGCAGCCTGGTCTTTCTGTAGAGCCGTCTCCTGTTCCAGGCCCCACTTAAAAGTAGCAGCTTTTCCAGTTACTTGGTAAGCTCATCAGAATAACACATTCAAGTGAGGAACATGTTGCCTCTAAAACCCAAATTGGCCTGCTAGGCATTGTGCCTCTGTCTTGGATATAGAACGTGTCAGATGTAGTAATTTATTTTTCACCATAGAAGGAATATCTGCATGCCTCACACCACTGTATTCCTAGGAATTTCACTGAGGATAAGGGCCCCTGGATTTTGGTGGAGTTTGTTTCCCCACCTCTGACATGCAAATGATTTACCAAGTCCAGAGAGCTTGCTACTTCTAGCTCATTGGGTCCAATTAGCATAATGTCATCAATAAAGTGGACCAGTGTAATATCCTGTATAAGGGCAAGATGACCCAGATCCCTTCGGCCTATGTTTTGAAACAGGGCTGTAGGATCAGTACATCCTTGAGGCAGCACAGTAAAGGCATACTGTTCACTTTGCCAGCTAAAAGCGAATTGCTTCTGATGGTCCTTATGGATGGCTATGGAGAAGAATGCATTAGCCAAATCAATAGCTGCACACCAGGTACCAGAAGACTTGTTAATCTATTCAAGTAAGGAAACCATATCTGGCACAGCAGCTACAATCGGTGCCACCACCTGATTATGTTTACAATAATCCACTGTCATCTTCCAAGATCCATCAGTTTTCTGCACTGGCCGTATAGAAAAATTTAATGGGGATGTGTTGGGGAATACCATCCCTGCATTTTTCAAGTCTTTGATATTGGCACTAATCTCTGCAATCCCTCCAGAGATGCAATATTGTTTCTGATTTTATACTTTCATTTTTAGAGGGAATTTCAATAGCTTCCATTTGGCCTTTCCCCACAATAATAGCTCTCACAACACAGGTTAGAGAAACATTGTTGGGGATTCTGCTAAGTACTAAACATATCTATTCCAATTATTCATTCTGGAACTGGAAAATGACTACAAAATGACCTCAGGAACCTATGGGGTCCACCAAGAGTCAGACCTTAGCTAATACCCCATTGATCACCTGGGCCCTATAGACTTCTACCTTGACTGGTGGTCCGCAAAGATGTCTTGGATCTCTTGGAATTAGTGCTAGCTTAGAACCAGTATCTAGTAGTTCCTGAAATGTCTGATCATTTCCCCCTCCCCAGTGCACAGCTACTCTGATGAAGGGCTGGAAGTCACTTTGGAAAGGAATAGGAGAAATACTGACATTATAACTCATTGGTCATGTATAATGGCTCTTCCTCAGGAAGACCCAGCCTTCCTTTTCTTCAAGGGGTACTAGGTCTGCAAACTGGCCCAAGTGTGGAAATTAATTGAGGGAATGTGCTTTTTTGTTGCTACTATTTAAGGTAGCTACTTTATTAGTTACCCTAGAATTTTTTTTCCCTATATAAATCCCACAAAAAAAATTAGTAGTTTTCCCATCTATTTCACTTCTGGGTACACCATGACTGATGAGCCAATGCCACAGGTGCTCATGGGTCAGCCCATTCAGATCACTGCTTTGCCTCTACTGTACATTACAATAAGCACGCCCACCCTTCCTGTGGCAGTTAACTGCTGTTACTTGGCCTCTGCTGCTGTGAGATCCAATAACATCTAATTGTTATATTCCACAAATATTGGACAAGAAGAAGTGACAATATTTAGTAACTTCCCTACTCAGGGCTTGAGGAAAATCACAGTAGTTAGAGCACTTGCCTTGCAATAGCAAAGTCCTGAATCTCATGCCCTTGAACCACATAAGATGGGAGTGGTGGCACAAACCTACAATCCTAGCAGTGAGGTGGCTGAGGCAGGAGAATCGCTGTGAGTTCATGGCAGTCCTGGGCTACATAGTGAGTTTAGGACCCGTCTAAACTACAGATCAAGACTATGTATCAATAACGATGATAATGATGATGATGATAAAATTTATTTGCTGGGTTTTGTGTTTCTTTGTATATTTTTTCTATACTACAATATATAATTTCTACCTAGAGCTAAAATTTTACATAAATCATAACTTTTTTAGTTTTACAGGTACTCACAGATTAAAAACTGGTCTTAAATCATGGCTGAAATTGTGAACTTGGATTTTTGAATGATTATAGAGCTTTTGAGGAGACTTTGGAGGAGAAATTAGTTCATTTTGTATATGCAGAAGCTTTTCATCGTGCTAGATATAATTATAATGTTATTGCCTCTATTTAGAGATTAAGTAATGTCTTAATCATTTTCTTGTTTTGGGAAAATAATACCTGACACCTGCAAGTAAAGGGATAAGATGTTTATTTTGGCTCACATTTCAGAGGTTTCAGTCCACTTGTGATAAACTGCCAATGACCACTAAACAGTCTGGTAGACTTGCAGCACTGATTGTAGCAGTTCAAGAGGAAAGAAATGGACATTGGATAGAAATTAGGCCTGTGTATAGTCTTCCAAACCACACTGTTATTGTTCCATCACACTTTCAGTTATCTGCCTCTCCAGATCAAGCCCTGCCTCTTCTTCTTTTATTGTACATTTATTTTCCATTATTTTTTACCACATACATTATTAGTGAAGTTAGTTTTGTAATTCTCCAAACGTAAACACAAAAAATATGCTTTGATGTGTGTAAGCGGAAATCTATGTAACGACAGGCAAATTTAACAGTATGTGAAACTCATACATTAATTGATTTGATATGAATAATCTACACAATTCAATCACCTCCCAAATGCATGAGGCTTCTGTGACATATTTCAAATCCAAAACATAAGAATCTGGTCCCCAAAAGTCTCATGTCTACCTCCTTATATGAAGTGCATTTAGTCCACTTTAAGGAATTGTAAAAGTATTAAGAGTTCTAACACTGTCCAAAAGTTCAAGAGCAATGTCTCCTCGAAGACTCAGAGCAAATTCTTAGCTGTAAGCCCTTGTGAAAATAAAAGAAAAATTGAATATGTTCATTATACAATAACAAATGATAAATGTTCCTATTCCAAAGGGAAGAAAAGGAGGATATAAAGTTTTATGGTTTGGATTTGGAGTTTACCCCAAAAGCCTCACGTATTTGGATGCAGTAGGGTAACTGTCAGACCACGTGGTGTTGGAAGATGAGGCCTCGCCACAAGGGCCAGATGCTTTGGATTTAACCTGGTGAGATTTTGTGAACTTTCTATGCAGCACTTTCAGTGCACAGCTTTCAGACGTGTGGTCCATGAAGAGAGGGCAGGGCACACATCCTGGGTATGAATGGTCCAACTGGTAACCTGAACTAGTAAAAAAAAAAAAAGAAAGAAAGAAAGAAAGAAAAAGAAACAATGTTACACGTTCTTAGTGGGAAAGCTCTGGCCTTGCTTGAGCTTCCAGACATGACTCCTTCCCCGCCCCATGTTCCTTTCTTTCTGCAATGCTCTAATTCTCTAACTGCCAATGAATAGATGGTATGAAACCTTCTATAACTCAGCCAAAATAAACCTTTCTTCCCTTATGTAGTGGACGTCTAATATTTTGTCTCTTCAACAGAGAAGTAACTAAGACAGAGAACAATTGAACCAAAGTAAAACTGAAATCCACCAGGGTAAATGTTAAACATTGTAGCTCTATATTCAGCACCTGGAGTAAACTGTGATAATGAGTGAGCTCCAAAAGCTTTAGGTGGCCACACCCCTGTGGCATTGCCTCTAGCAAATATCTTCATGATTTCTCTTTGGGATTGTTCCACTTAAAGCCTGTGATCTTCCTTGGCAGATGATCCACACTCCTGACATCTTCAGATTTTCAGGGTCTCCATTGTAGTTTTGACTTCTTCCACAGCTCCGCGTGCTTCCTTCTCAGAGGCACACTGTCCAGCCTCCAAGACCTTCTTCTGATATCTGGGTGTGAACCCATTTGCTTTCTCATGCCTAAAATACCAGCATCATATAAGAACTGCCAGGGTCTGCCACTGGCTTAAGCAGTACCCTTGGGCCCCTTAAACACATTTGCACACAACATTTGAGGACCTGAATGTTTGGATGCAAAAATGTTGAACTCTGGGAAACATTTTCCTGGGACACTCTAGTACAGAAAGTTTTTGTCTTTGCAACCTTGAATCTGTAAAAGGTGGAATCTTGCTGATCATAGATACCCTCAATCACCTCTCTTATTATTTTTTTTTATTTATTTATTTTTTTTTTGAGACAGGGTCTCGCTCTGTGGTCCAGGCTGGTCCTGAATTCACTTCAGAGCCCAGGCTGGCCTTGGACTCAAGGCAATCCTCCTGTCTTAGCCTCCCAAGTGCTGGGATTACAGGCGTGCGCCACCACGTCCAGCTTATGTGGTGCTGGGGAATTGAACTTGGGTACTTAGCGCTTGGCTTATCGCTTGCTCAAGCGTTTTAACTGCTGAGCCATTCCTCCAGCCCCATCACCTCTCTTATTGTGCTGAAGTACTTGGTTTCTTTTAGATACTAATTCTTTCAATGACCTTATTCAGCTTTGCAGCAATGTTGTAGCTGTTTTCATTCTGTCAAAATTGGAGACTTTTTAAGTGATTTTATTTTACTATTTTATCCTGTCTTCCACTGTAGAACTGACTAAAACACTCAAGCAGCATGAGACAGCCTGAGCATTGAACTACTTTGAAATTTCAACCTCAAGTCAATTAGCCCACAACCCTTAATTTAAATTTCAAGCAAATTCTCAGAATAAAGACAAAATGCCGACACACATTTGCCAGACAGTAACATGCCTGTTTTCTAGATAGAAAATAGAATTCATAGGAGCCTTCAACTTGGTTATTACAATCCATAATTTTGTCAGAGTTCTGGTTTTCTGAGCTTGGACTAGAATCACCCGTGAAGCTCAGGTTCCATGTTTCAAAGGCTTTTCTAACCAAGTTTTCTAAAACTTTTCATCTCTAGTCACAAACCAGTTCCAAAGGCTTCTAAACCTTATGATCAAGGAACATTGACTCAAAAAAACCCTACTTCTCTATTGCCAGTTGTTGTTAGTTTCGACAGAGTCTTACTTTGTACTCTGTTTTGGGTCTGAACTTCATATCCCAGATAATCTCAAACTCAGCAATTCTCCTGCCCCAGCTTTCCAAACAGTGGAATTGTAGGCTAGCACCAGTACACCCAGTTAATTTTTGTGTGGTGCTGGTAATTGAAACTAGAGCCTTATGAATGTTAGGCAGGTTATCTAACCACTTACCTACATACTCAGTCGTCTGGTATTGATTTGTATCTCAGTCACTTTCTTGTTGCTGGGACACCACATCAGGCAGCCATGACTCAAGGGAGGAAAGGTTTACTTTAGTTCTCGTTTAAGAGGTTTCAGTCTGGTCATGTTAGCTGGAAACGGCGGCATAGTGGAAGGGTCTTGTGGAGAACAGCTGCTCAAGGCCTTGCAGAAGGAAGGAAAGGGATATTTTGAGACAAGGGTATAAATTTCAGAGACACAGCAGCAATGAATCACCAAATTCCCAGTGATCTCCTTTGTCCCAAAGCAGCCTGTGGAGACTACAGATTAAATTACCTGTTTTACTTAGACCCCACAGAATAATCATTTTCCCAAAACATGAGGTTTTAGGAGGAAGGGGGTATTGTTTTTCTGTCAAGTTGACATGAAATTGTCTTGTCTTAGTTTATCTTGATTGTCAAGTAGGTTGGCTTGAGAGATTCTTGGGATTTGAAACCCACAATTCTATAGAAAAGCACATGGGGGGGGGTGGGGCACAAAGGATTATATCTATCTGTCCTCACTCGGTCCCTTCATCTCTCCATCTTGCTCCCATAAGTTTTCCTTAGCAATGATGTGTCTGCCTTTGAATTCACTGATAATGACCTGAAATCTTTGAAATTGCTTTCTGAAACAAACCTTTTGTCTTTCAATTTGCAATATGGTGAATATTTTATCCAAGTAACAGGAAGGTGAATAACAACTTTAAGAAAAAATCAGGGAGACCATTCGATGGTTCACTTTCTGCTTCCAACTCACTTCACTAAGCATGATGTTCTCAAGTTTCTTCCATTTGCCCGTAAAAGCCTTCATGCTGTTGGATTTTATTGATGCATAGTATTCTATTATGTATAAATACCACAGTTTGTGTAGTCATTGGTCCATTGATGGGTTTTTTGGTGACTTCTATATTTTAGCTATTGTTAGTTGTACTTCTATAAACAAGGGTATACATATGTCTCTGTTGTGTGTTGTTTTGATCTCTTTTGGAAATATCCAAAGGAGTGGTTTTGCTGGATTGAAGGGGATATTCATTTCTAGTCTTTTGAGAGATCTCCATACTGTTTTACGGAGTGGTGGTACGAATTTACATTCCTACCAGCAGTGCAGGAGAGTTCCTTTCTCCCCACAGCCTCTCCAGCACTGAGAACATGTCGGAAACAGAAATTGAAACATCAAATGGTCTCCCTGATATGAGAAAGCCAGATCACAACTATCTCATGGAACTTAAAAGGAAAAACAAAGTGAACCAGGGGGGTAGGGTGGGGAGGGAAGGAGGGATAGGTAGGGAGAGGGACAAAAGAGAGTAAGAAAGTACTTCTCACCTTGACAAGATACATAGGTGCACAAAATGCTCAACTTCATTGTAAACCTTAAATTTTGCTCTTATACATAGCCATAAAATGGGGGGAAGAGAAAATATCATCTGTCCTATTCATATTTGATTATTTTATTTTGCAGTGTCTTCAAGTTTCATTTATGTTAATATCAGTATTAAAATTTATTTCCTTCTAAGTTAATTTTTAAGATTACAGAATGTTCAGCAATGTTTTCTTTATTTATTTCTAGAATTAGTTTTTCTTTTTCTATTTTTCTTTTGACAAATATTATAATCAATTATTTTGCTAACTCTTTCGAGGAAATATATTTTCCTTTGTTAATATTTGTTATCACATTTACGTCTTTTATTTATTGTCTTATATTATTGTTTCATTCACATTTGTGTTTCTTTTTTCATTTTGTATTTGAATATAAATGAACTACAGATTTAATGACATGTTAATAGTAATTCAATGCAACTTGATAAGTCTGTGCCTACATAACTTGTTTTTCATCACTTTTTTCTCCCCTCTTATCTGTTCTCTCCTTTTCCATCCCTCCCCCTCTCAGTGACTCTTCCCTCTGCTGGCATTCCATCACCCTCTTCTTCACCTCTCTTTTAGGTTAATGTACTTTCTATATGTATTGTGGCAATCTCATATGAGAGACACCAAGTAATAATAATTCTTTTTGTTTGTTTGTTGTTTTGCTTGTTACATTTTTTGAGGCAGAGTCTCACTCTGTAGTTCAGCCTGGTCTCAAAATTACGGCAACTCTCTTGTCTCATTCTCCTGAGTGCTGAGATTTAAGGTGTGCACCCTGAGGCCCAGTTTACGTGTGCTTTTTAATTTTTTGACTATATAGTTGTTCTCATAGAAATACACTTTTGATTTTCATTTCCTTAGGTAGTCAAACAAGTTCAACTTTTTTCTTGGAAAGTGCAACTAACCTAATTTAGAATATTAATGAATATACTATTTAAACGACAACTAGTATGCTATTTTTTATCACAATTGCTTTTATTTTCTCCTTTACTGCCTATATTGGTGCTGAAATATATTTGTAATATTTGGTTCTAACTCATGCATTATATTATAAACTACATGACTATTAATAGTATAGTTCCTATTCTAAGTTATACAATAAACTCAATTTATTACACAGTTAATATTGATTTTGTTTAGATGGTTTATTTAAAATGAGCAATTATGATTATTTTTCTTTTCTTTGTAGCATCATTTTAAACCATAATTTTCAAATATACTATGAATGTATAACTTTACTTCAAGTATGCCTAAAATATATTTCAAAATAAAATGAAACACTTAACCAACTCTATTCCTATTTACACACAAATATTTATTTTTAGCGCATTTGTATAGATAGATTTGTGACTTGATATAATTTTCTTTCACCTCTTGGAATTTAGATTTGGATATATTGTAGTCCTATTATGCTTGTGATAATTCTTCTCATGACTATTCATTTCCTAACACTCACTTCAAGATGGCTAGCTAAACATTGTGAATTCTACACCTCTCATTACTTTGATTTCTTTTGAAATTGCAAAGTATATTTTTGACTTACTTAAGTCTAAATAACTACAATAACCAGTTAGTAGCTAATGAAACAAGTATAGAAAATATAGTCAATTAAAATATGTGAGGTTTTTTCACTCCATTTGTACAACTTTGTTTTTAATCACATATCATTGCTGAGAAATAAAATTCAAGCTCTTCTGTATGCAAATTAGACAAGTCCAATGTACAACAGTATTTAACACATATATAAGAATGATAGGAAAGAAAAACTGGAGGTGGAAATGAAGTCAGGTAAAACTTCCTATTGTGAAAGAAAATGGCAAAATACAGTAAAAGCGTTTTGCACATGACACATCCTCTAGGAATGATAAGAAAAATACTTTTATATTTCATTAACATATTTTTATTCTTTATCTATATTTAGACATTTGCTTAGAAAAAGAAGTGCAGATCACGCTTACGGATAAAGATAAATATATTTCCATTTTTGTAAAATAACAAAGCCTTCATTTATAACTTTTTTACATGGTGACATTTCTCATATATTTCTTCTGACAATGCAGAGAAATTGACCAACAGAAAGATTTGTAAGCTGTATGATAAATTTATCTTTCAAATTTCAGAAGATGTACTAGAATTAAAATATGGATAAAAGAGAAATACAAATAATCAGAAACACTACAGTATTTGTAAAGGCATCAAATAATCAATTCCAAAATCAAGATAAACGTAAGAATTCAAGCTGATATATATATGTGTGTGTGTATATATATATATATATATATATATATATATATATATATATATATGTTATGAAAATATTTTTCTTTTATAGCTCTTCTTTAATAATTTAATTTTTAATAAACCTACTCTATTTGATTACTTTTCTCTGTAGCATAAATTGAGTATCATCTTTAATGTTATGACAAAACTGTCAATTTAAAATTACAACTTATACAAATCGAGAGTTTCTACTATTACCACGTAGATTTTCTAATATAGTCCTCATATGTATTATCACATATAGTTTTTCTCTGTAATATGGTGTCTAACTTTGCCACATTAAACCTGTGGTTGTATATTTTTCTTTTTTTATACTTTACCTTGTATTATAAGGGTTGAAAGTCTTAACTATATACTTTCCAGATCTTCTTAATGTGATTTTTAATTTTTTTGACAATTAAGGACAATTATTCACAAGATGGGATGTGAAATAGAAGCCACTATCACATCTGAGGATCATATATCTAGGTATGACGCTTGTTAGATGGCTATTCTATGCTTCTCTGGCCCCTCTGTGGAGGCGTTGCATTCTCTGCCTCATCTGTACTTTACATAAATCTGATAGTTGATAAAAGTGTCTTAAATATTTCTGCACTTAATTTTACTTATTTATTTACTACTTCTTAGGGTGAGTGGAGACATGCTCTAAATCTTGTTTGTGAAATCTTACCGATGATTTTCTACAGCCACTACATTTTTAGAAGTCCAACTCACTGCTGGGAAACAAACAGAAGTTCCCTTGATGAGAAGTAATGACCCACTTCTCTGCCATGCCTTCCGGGCAAATTTCTCAAATCATTTCCTTTTTTTTTTTACAGCTTCTCTCTAATTTTTCCAATATGTATGCCAGGGTCTGTCAGGTGGTTTTACTCTCAGCGATGTGAGATCATCAGATCCTGATGTTAGCAGTGATTCTGAGCTTGTTTCACAGCTCAGTGACTACCGCTGTTTACTCCATATATTATCTTATAACTTGTCTCCCTTTGACTCAGCTAATATTTTATTAGTGCACTTAATTACTTGATTTCAGAGATGTTATACTTTTTCAGTCTTAAATTTGACATGCTGGATACTATCATTCTGAGTAGTACCTATCCCATCTCTATTCCACACTCATTTTTTTGAACAATTCTTTTGTTGAATGCCTATTTCAACTTGTTTAGACTAATACCTTTCATCTTTTTTTTTTCCTTTTTGATACAAGCTCTCCCTCTGCAGTCCAGGCTGTACCTGAACTTCTTATGCAGCCCAAACTGGCCTTATACTCAAGACAATTCTCATGCCTCAGCCTACTGAGTGCTATAATTACAAGCGTGCACCACCATGCCCAGATTTATGTGGTCCTGGGGAATCAACGTCAGGGCCTTCCACTCTAGTGCAAGGCAAGTGCTTTAACCATTGTGCCATTCTCAAGCTCTTATTTTTATTTTTTTTTCCCTGTAAATCCAATTCTATGTCAGATATTTGATGGCACCATGACCCCAGTACTTAAAACAGACCTGGGATCCAGCTACCTCCCTTTCTGCCCACTAACATTACCTTAGTTTTGGCCAAGAGTCTGTTCCCCAATATCACATACTTTTTTGTTTACATATCTCTGTTCCATTGCCTATTTTCAATGCAACACTACCCAAAGATTATATGATGAATAAATCATGTTTCCCTTGTCATGCTTTAAAAAAAAAAAAAAAAACAAAAGTAAAGTTTCAAGTCCTCAAAATTCAAAATCCTTTTCCTTGTGGTTTTACAGTTGAGCATTTCTTCCTCAGTCCCATCCTAATTACCGCTGACAATCATCCATTTCCACCAAAAAAAAAAAATTAGGAAGTATTATCTTCACACATTCTAACTGTCCTTTAATATAACTAACCACATAAAGTACCTACTACAATTTTTCCACTCTGACCCTCACCTATATGCCATGGATTATGCCAAATCTTCCTTTTCTTATTCAATTTCTATTTCTCTTTTATCCCAATAAGATTTACATCTATCTTATCAGTGCACTCGTCTTAGGTTCTTTCTTGTTGCTGAAACACAGTACTCTACACCTACAACCTAAGGGAGAAATTTTTTCTTTTTCCCCTATTCTTATTAATATACAAATGTAATAAATAATATTTACAATGAATGTGGGTGTTTCATACATCTATGTATCATATCGACTTTTTTTTTAGCTCAGTTTCAGAAGGTCTGGTCAGCTGTCAAGGACCACATACGGAAAGGTCTGGAGGAGAGAAGTTGTTCACAGTGTCCCAAGAGGAAGAAGACAGCTGAGAGACAAGGAGAACAGGAATAGGTGCCCTTCCAGGCTACCTTACTAATATACTCATCATACTCTCAACAAGCCATCCCCAAAAGCCAGGCCATCCCTCTTAATAGCACATAAAATCCATACATTAATTCACTTTATTCAAGTAATCTCCCAAATCTAATCACTTTTCAAATGCACGAGATTTGTGGGACAGTCCAGATTCAAGCCACAACCGGTTAAGCCACTGTTCAAAACTTTCCAATCATACTCCACATACGTGAAGAAAGATCTCCTTGTTTCACAATAGTACCTCTTCAGCTCTGCTGAATATCTAGGTTTATTAGATTAGTCTTTCCACTTATAGCCTACGCTTTCCAATTCCATACCCTCAGGTTATAACTCTTGTTAGATGTCCTCATCTCTCAACTTCTACCCTTTTTCTCTTCAAATCAGTTTCCCACGATGTTGATTTTATTTCTGAGGTACCCTATACTCTTGAGATTCATTTGCACATGTGTTGATGGTATATTTGATGATCTTCCTGTAAAGTAGGAACCACGTTGTTTTTCAACCATAATTTTCATCATTACTCCAGGCAAGGTTTAACATATAATGACTTGTAAACAATATGACTTTCTGTCAGGTTCCCAATGAACAAAACAGTGATAATAATATTTAGCCTGTCTGCCTTCTGGCATTGTTACATTTAAATAAGATGCATGTGGCACACGTTCTGACCGGTTAAGCCAAACAGCAATACATCAGTACCATTCAGCAAGAAGTTTCCTTGCTGGCAGAATGTTCATTGATATTGGAAATGTATATCGAAGTCACTGGATTTTCCTTTCTAACACTAAACATATGCATAATATCCTTTTTGTGGACATTGTGAACACCAGATAGTGGGGGATTTGTATCGTTTTGAGTGACAAAAATCACCATCAACATATTTCCTCACTCTCCTAATGCTACCTAAAAAGTATCATAATTTTATAAAAATACTATAATTATATGCTATATTACTGATAGAATAGTAGACATAATATTAAAACACACAAGAAGACACAAAACTTTTGTGTTTATTTTCAATTTTATCTAATGCAAGGACTCCAAACTAAGCCAAACTCATTGTTTTACATATATATGTGTGTTTGCTCTTGTGTATTTATATTACACACATTTATAAAAATTAGGTATCTACTTACACTTGTCTCTTGTTTTATCTCTGTCACAACCACCACACCTCCGAGTCATTCACAAACTCTCTTCTCTGCCTGTAAGTCTCTGTTTACTTGACAATTTACATCACTCCAAATGTTCCTAAAAGTACCTTTTCTAACTAGAGTGTATAAAGTAATACTTATACACACAGAACGACTGTTTTAGCTAAGCATAAACATATGCAATGAAAGCACACAAACACAGAAACTCATACACACTGAATGCACATCTACACAGCACACGGAATCACGTACACACTCTCCAAACATTCCACAATTTAAGCTTTCTCTACTTAAATCTTTCCACTTGTGTGTTTGTAAGTTTTTTTTTTTTTTTTTTTTTTTTTTTTTTCATTTGAGACAGGGTCTCTCTCTATAGTCCAGGCTGGTGCTGAACTCACCATGTAGCCCAGGCTGGCTCTGAACAGAACACAGTCCTCTTGCCTCAGCCTCCCATTGCTGGGATTGAACACAGTCCTCTTGCCTCAGCCTCCCATTGCTGGGATTACAGGTGTGTGCCACCACACCAGCATATGGAAAACTTGAGAATTGAACCCAGGGTTTTGAGCTGGCTTGTGAAGCTCTAACCACTGAGTTATTCCTCTAGCCTTGTTACTTGTTTTCTGTATGTCATCTTTAAGGCAATGTATTCTCTGAATTTTTGAGTTAGACTTACCTGATTAAAAAAAAAGATATAGTTTTAAAAGATAAAGTTAAAAGCAAATACCCCTGATGAGAAAATAGCTTTCCAATATCAAACAAAAGAAAGAATATGTCCTCAACAAGTACTAAGATGCCAGATTCAATAGCACATTAAAGAAGATTATTCAGTATGATAAAATGGGATTCCTTCCAGGAACTACCAAATAGTTGGATATATGCAAATATATATATATATATATATATATATATATATATATATATATATATATATTCACATTGATGGAATGCAGTACAAAAATAATATGATCATTTCAATGAAGTCATTAAAATGTCTGACAAAAATCTATATACATTCATGACATAAGTCTCCAAAACAACAAGTACAAAAGTGCTATATTTTGAATTGGTTGTCCCCAGCGGTATGTTGCCTGAAGCTTGACTATTAGCGCAGTAATACCGCACTACACAGAATGGACATTTGCAACGTGGGCAGCCCGGTGGAGGAGGAGGTGCCTTCACTGCAATGCTGCCCTCAGGGCAAACTGATCTGGGATAAAATCTATACCGAATGAGTTATTGGGAAAGCCGGACCCCGTCTTGCCTAGCCCTCTCGTTTCCATTCTGGTGATGTGATCTTCACTATAACTGCTGTGACCTTGAGGGCCACAGTAGACTAAAAGTGATGCCAGAATTACAAATTAAATAACAAAATGTATCTGTATTTGTTTATTTGTATATGTATATTTTCTCTATATTTATAGAGATAAAGATAACCACTCCTGTAGTTATTCTCCATTTCCGCCCCCCGTCCTGTCTACACTCCCAATTCCTTCACTCCATCAATCACTACATACTTTCACTACTTTGCATTTAACATTTCTTTCCACTTTATAACCTTATACAACTTTTTAAACAATTGTTTATCCTCTCCTTTGTTTTAGTTACTCAGGCACATCATAACTTATAAATGCGTTCAAATTTTGTCCTCAGTTTTTGCATTTTTAGAAATTTTTTCTTCATAGTAAAAGCCGATCATTTAAGGTGCAATTCTTATTGCTTCTCTTTGTGACCTCAGCACTACCTAGTTTTTCCCTCTAAATGTCAGAATAGTCGATTGTTACATAGCAGAAAGTATGAAAGACACTGATATTAAATTTTTGATTGCCTGATCTTCTCTCTAATATTTTGGAAAAATGATAAGGGAATCTAAATTTATAACTTATTTTTATCATTTTAAAAAATTTACTTAATAGATATATAACACATGCTGATGGAATACAAAGTTAGGTTGTAATCATCAGATACATTTGAAGTTTTACTACATTTATGCTCTAAGTAATGAACAAAGAAGATGCCAGTATATCTATCACCTCGTTTCTTTATGATAAAATTATTCCAAATCTTGTCTACCAGCCATTTTTGAATAATTCATTCAATATTATTGCACATAGTTACCCTTTCTGATGTTAGTATCAATGGTTTTTGATCTTGAGGAACTTGCTGTCTTATTGTAAGTGCAAATAAATGGAGAAATAAAATTAAAAATTGGCCATAAGTGTCATTTTATAACACTATTAGGTCAATTAAATTTAGGAAGAATTGGATAAAATTAATTTATCATTTAAACTTTGCTCTAAAATTTATAGTCAAGCAAATTATATTTCACTCTAAAAACAATCTTCATCAAAAAGTTGTAATATAATGAAATGTAGAACCACTGAAAATGAGCCACTATTATCTTCATCTTAAAGCCAAAATAAGAAGATAAATACTCATGTAAAACAAAAGTGACAGTTAAGTTCAAAATGAGTAAAAGTTCCAAAAATCAGTTGTGCAACACAATGTCATCATCAGCTAAACAGTACTTTCTAAACTATCTTGAATTTAGAAATACATTCATTCCAAAATACATCAAGTTCAATATTGCTTAGAATTTTATATCTTTAGCATTGAATTTTTAGTAGAAATATATTTTAAAGGAATGAAAGCTATCTCTCTATGAAAAGTCTTTAGTTCTCTAGAAACAAATCAC